>JAQQSW010019841.1:0-10968 GCA_028646575.1 Pseudocheirus occidentalis
CCTGGGTGAAGCTTTGTTTTTCTTGGCCCTTGATAAGCCAAAACCAAATTTTGTTCCTTTACAATATAGTTGAGACAGAAATACACTGGCAGCCTGGAACCTGTATCTTTATTCTGGCCTCACTTTTGATTATCATCTTTCTGGACTCACTTTTGATCAGCGAGGGGACCTTGGGCAAACTCATTCATCTTTGCTTGTCAGTTTCTCTATCCATAAAGTAGGAATGATATTTTTCTTATGTACACATTTCTACAGAGATCTATGTCTATAGATGGCTGAGTATAGGACTGAATTGAGTCCTTCCTGGAACATAACCCACACTATCCCACCCCTTACTCCCCCATCTCCAGGACTTAGCTCTCTCTCAGTTCAGTACTTAGTTCTCTTCCCTGGGGACAGGGCATATTTTTAAATGCTTTCAGTAGAGGTCTTAGAAAAAAAAATCCCTGTAAACATTTTAAAAGCCTTAGGCCCTTCTTTTACTAGGAAAATAAACCATTCATAGTCTTAAGTAGCAAATTCTCTGTGCCCCATTGTAGCAGAAGGCCTTAGGGCCTCACTGCTCCAAGGCACTCCTTAGGAGGCTTGTCTGCATTCTAAACAATTCTAGCCTCTCCCTCACAGAAGTTCAAATGGTCTTTCCTGTCAGGGCTTCACATTTTTCTTTTCTTCTGTCCAAGCTGACCATTGAAGGCGGACATCTCTCTCTAGGGAGTTGGGAGGAGAAATTAATGAGCATAGTAGTACCCTTTGCAAATAAATGTTAAAATGGTAATCAGTAGAACCATTTCCCTAATGTGCAGGTCTAAATGCATTGTGTTGAGTCAAGAGACTTGTTCAGTGAGCCAAGTCATTAAATCCTTAAGAGCCAGCCATCCTCAGAGAGCCCCTTTCACACACGTTTTCCTTCATATTTTCTCCCAGTTCAACACTATTAGGGATGATGTTTCTTGTACTTGTCATTTAACTACCTCACTGGGATTCAGTGAGGAATTCAGAATAAAATGCCCCACGGTTGTGAGAGGAAGGATACTAAATAATGTTTTAATGGTAATAAAAGAGAGAGAGAGAAAGGAGGAGGAGATCACCTCCCCCCACACCAAGAATTCAAGATGTGTAACTCCCCAATCCCTACTTCTCATATTCCACAAAAAAGTGGGGGTTGGAGAGGAGAGGAAGAGTAGCTCAGGTACCAAGACAAAACTCACTTAATTGAGGCTTTTGTTTGGTATGTAAAAGGTGAGGGGGAGCTTGCATAATTGAAAAATACAGATAATTCCCAGAGATCATTTCCAGGGCTAGTTTTGACTTCCTCTTCCACCACAACACTTACCAAAGTTACTAATGAGTAGAAAAATTTTTTTCATCTTCCTAGTCCATTTCCCTAGCCCATATTCTAGTAGAGTGACATAGGGTCACAGACATAAAACCAGGAGGAACTTGGAAACCATCTGGTCCCATCTCTTTATTTTATAGATGAGGAAACTAAGACCCAGTGAAATGACTTGTTCAAAGTCACACAAGCATTGGAGGCAAGATTAAAACCTTAGACTCCTGACTCTAGACATAGCATTCTTTGCACTGTGCCATTCTGCATCTCATCATTAATTCAATTCAATTTAATTCCTTTCAACAAATGTTTATGAAACATCTTCTGTGTACAAGGCACAGTGTGGCTACAAAGACAAAATAGTCCCTACCCTCAAGGAGTAGTGATATAATTCTAAATGACATCCAGAAGCCAGAGAGATAAATGACTGTGAATAATACAAACTGCATCAACAGCCCCCTAGCTAAAAGAGGGTTTTCTACAAGAGCCAAGTTGTTGGTTGTGACTATTGTCAGCATTGAGATAAGCCAGTCTCTATTTTGTTGGCACTGTAGGTTAGATCCACAAATGGTTAGCCATGAAAAGCATTAACAAAAGTGTGTTCTGACCAAAAATGCTTTCTGTGTTCTCTAATATAACATCGATTGGACAGACAATTCTGTGGCTCATAAAATCGATAAAAATGATTACAACATCATTATTTGATATGAGGACAAGAATAAGATTTGTGGTCTCTGGGAGTCTGTCATAATGCTGTGAAGCAGGGACCAGTCTTCTTGACCCAAAGGAATAGCTTGTAGTATTTCCAATTCTTTAGCTCATGCTAAGACAGTGACATTGGGATCTTGACAAAGACAAATGGGAAGAAAAACCTTGTTTGAAATAACTGGTTTCCTCCAAGCCTTTTCCACTTTGTGCTGAAAAGATGGAACAACATTGTTTTACAGCCTAGATTCCTTTCTGTACGGTCTCCATGCCCTGTTCAAAGGTGACTTTAGAATAACATCAAGAGATGAATGGGTGTTTGCTGACATGGATCTGCTGCATAAAGTTGTTGCCCCAGCCATCAGGATGTCTTTAAAGCTTCACCAGGTATGCTCCCTTGTTAACTTCTTGCATTTATGGTTCTCCCTGACACTATCAATAAAAAAAAAAATAACAGAAAAGAAAGGTGATGGTAAAAGTAGGGAGTTCCAGGATGCACCCCTGTTTCTTAAGAGAAAGCATCACCTTTTTCACTCCATGGAATTTGCTGTTTAATTTACTTATGTAGTTGGATTCCACATCATAGGGTTAATTTCTCAACCCCTCCATCTACTTGTTTTTGTTCTTATGGTTGTTGTTTTTTGCTAACGGGAAGCTGAATTGGGTGGTAAACTGAATTGGGGTGGATATTCCAAAAGAGGCCAAAGTTATCCAGACTTCATTGGGAACAGCATGTGGGTCTTAGCCAAATACCTTCCCAGTGGACAGAAGGAGCAAAAAAACACCAATCTCATAAAATACATCCCAGATGTTGACAAAATGACACCTGCCTGGAGCCTGTGCTAGAAAGAAGAGAACAAAGGAAGAATTGTGGATTTGGTTGATCAATTCAGTGTTAAGGAGTACGGCTCTGTTAAGCAAGTTTAGATTCTAATCAAGCCTGTGGGTGGATTTTATTTCTTCAGGACCAGTTCACATGTCTAGATGAATATGAGGATCCTGTTGTCCTTTATGAAGCCATTCAATCCTTTGAGAAAAAGGTGGTGATTTGCCATGAAGGAGATCCTGCGTGGAGGAGTGCTGTCCTGTCCAACAAAGAGGAGCTTCTCACCCTGAGGCATGTGGTAGATGAAGGCACTGATGAATATAAGGTTATCATGCTACACAAAAGCTACTTGAGCTTCAAGGTGATCAAGGTACAGTAAGATTTGTTTTGAAAATCCATTTCTAATTTTTGGGCATATCCAAGTTGATGCAGATTGATTGTTGGTGCCATCTTGGTGAATCTATATGCCATAATACCATTTTAGCAATTTGTTTCCTAGTCAACAGACTAGGGTGACAAGAGGAGTTTCCCTCATTTTCAAGTATCATTTGGTACCTTTCAGTCACTAGATTGTAAACTCCTTGAAGAATTGTTTTAATTTTGTTTCTGTATCTCCAGAACCTAAAATGGTTTGTGGTACATAGTAGAGGTTTCACAAATGTTTGTTGATTGCTTGATTAAGAAGGTACTTTTGGAAGTGACCTAGTTCATCTCCCTCTGCTTCATAACCCATACTACATTTAGACCATATTTATCTGTGTCCATGTCAATGCCAAAGCAATAGAGCAAGGAAGGCGAGTACCAAGCATATACAAGTACCAAGTACCATCACCATAAAACAAAACCCCGTATTTTGTTCAGTGAAGTAGCATGAAACTGTTCTGTTAAGTGCCTACTCCAAAGGAAGGGTATGGGATGCACTTGTGTCTATGATTGGGGACTAATTAATAGACTCCTGATAAATAATGAAAGTATGCTTCAAGTTATGTAGAATAATATGAATGCATGACAGGTAAGTCAGTGTTCATGAGTACAGCAAGAACTTGGTAAAAAGATAGGAAAATGAATCCAAAGCAATGCTTTAAAGCTGGAGAAGTTAGCAAGAAGTTAGAGAAAGGGTAGAGTCAAGATGGTAGAGTAAAGGTAGGGGCTTGCTTGAGCTCTCCCCCAAACTCTTCCAAATACCTTTACAAATTTCTAGCCCAAGACAACTTGGAAGGTCAGTAGGAAAGGTCACTTTCTCCAGAGTGAGAGAGGAGAGCAGTTCAAAACAGGCTGCATCAGTGCAGACAGGGCCCCAGCAAACCTGGAGCAGGCCTTGGGGCAACTGAATAACTGGCAGCAGTGGCAGTTTCCAGACCTTTCAGCCCACAGACACCAAAGGCAGCTTGGAAGGTCAACAGGAAGGGTCTGTCACATCTGAGTGAGAATGGAACACAGTCCAACACAGGCCATGCCAGAACAGCCCCAGACACAGTAAACCAGAAGCAAGCCTTAGGAGTGACTGAATCAACAGTGGCAGCGGCTGTTTCCAGAGGTCTCAGCCACAGACAATAAAGGAGTCAAACTACAAGTTAGAAGGAAATTACAGGGATATCTTTGTTAGCAGTGAGGCAAGACTGTTCCCTTGCCCACACTTGGATCTGGGTCCCAGTCCCGAGTGGCAGTCCTAGGGTGAAGAGGAACATTAGTATAGCAGAGCATGCAGCCATGTTTGGAGGAGGGCTCTTCCTCATAGTACCAGGACAGAAAAGAGTGTTTGTGGTTGCTCACAGACCAGAGCTCAGGTCAGGAGAGGAGTAAGCACCTCTTCTTAGATCATAACATCCTGGAAGAACTGAAGTGGTCTCATTTCTGAAACACAGAAAGAACTGAGTCAAATTTATAAAAATAAGAGCCATTCCCCAATTGATAGGTAATTAAAAAATATGAATAGTTTTCAGATGAAGTAATTAAAGCTATATATAGCCATTAAAAAATAATTCACTAATGATTATAGAAATGCAAGTTAAAACAATTTTGAGGTACTACCTCATAACTATTAGACTGGCTAATAGGACAAAAAAGGAAAATGACAAATGTTGAAGTGAGAAAAAATGAGATAATAATGCACTGTTGGTGGGGTTGTGAACTGATTCAACCATTCTATAGAGCAATCTGAAACCATTCCCAAAGGGCTATAAAACCATGCATATCCTTTGACCTAGCAGTACCACATTTAGGTCTGTATCCCAAAAGAGATTTAAAAAAAAAAAGGAAAAGGACCTATATGTACAAAAATATTTATAGCAGCTCTCTTCTGGGGTCAAAGAATTGGAAAATGAGGGAATGCCCATCAGCCTCTGTTCATACAAATCTTCCCAGGTTTCTCTGAAGTTATCCCTTTCGTTATTTCTTATAATACAATAGTATCCCATTATAGTTATATATCATAATTTGTTCAGCTCTTCTCTGAGGGGCACTCCCTTAATTTCCAGTTCTTTGCCATCACAAAAAGAGCTGCCATAAATTCTTTTCCTTTTCCTCTTTCTTTGTGATTTTATCTACTGTTAAAGACTCCAGAGGAGGTAAACCATAGGGAATGGCTGAACAAGTTGTGGGACATGATTAGGATGAAATACTATTGTATTATAAGAAATGATGAGCAGAATGCTCTCAGAAAAACTTGGAAAGACTTGCATAGACTGATGCAAAGTGAAATTTACTGTGTACAAAGTAACAGCAATATTGTAAGATATTTTAAGCTGTGACTGACTTAGCTATTTTCAGCAATACAACAATCTAAGTGTAATGGTAATGGAATTTGAAGATCCCCTTGTATTAGCTTGGTTTTGGGGTTAAGTGTTAAAACCCAGAGCTTGTTAATCCCACTTGTGGAATGGACTTGTTGATGTGAAGAGAGGGGGCTGAACTGGGAGGAACTGGTGCTGTGGATTTAGAGACAGGCCCAAGCAAAGAGAGGCCAGAAGGACTTTTGGGAGTAGCATCATGGAGGCAGAGAGAGAGAGAGAAAGAAAGAGAGAGAGAGAGAGAGAGAGAGAGAGAGAGAGAGAGAGAGAGAGAGAGAGAGAGAGAGAATTGCCAGGTGTCAGAGCTGCAGAGAGAGAGAGACACAGAGACACAAAGAGACAGAGAAAGAGTGACAGAGAGAGAGAGAGAGAGACAGAGAGACAGAGAGAGACACAGAGAGAGAGACAGAGAGAGAACTGCCAGCCAAAGCTGCCCCCAGACTGCCAAGGGTCAATTGGAGTATTCCAGGACTTTTGAGAACTGCCACCCAGAGCTGCTGAGAACGGAGGAGGCATGACTGGGGTGCTGGTATTTTTTCTACCTGTTTTGATGTTATCAGATTCGTCTACTGATGCAGGATGTTGCTGTTGTTGCAGAAGTCCTGGGAACTTGCTATTGATTCAGAATCCCTGAAAGGGGGATTTTCTTGTTGTATGTTTACAGAAATCCTGGAGGGCCTTGTTGATGTTTTCAGGGATCCTGGGACTGTATTGATGATTTGTGCTAATTCCTCAGACCTTGTTGTTGGGTCCAGGTTGATTTCACAACCTGGAGAGTGAATTGATGAGGACACCAGCAATGTGTATCTATGTTGTATCTTTGTTAAGCCTTTTATTTTTAGGAACAGAAACTGCTGAGAACTTGCCTCAGGTCAAGATGAAGAAAAGACCTCTCCTTGGGTATTGAATGCTGTGATGATATTGTAACCTAGTTGTGACCTAGGGATGGATGGCCTTTGTGTTTTGTGACTGACTAAATGAGTGTACTTTGTTTATGATTGGAAACTAATCTCCAATTGAAACTACCCAGGGGTGGAATACTTTGACTTTTGTACTTTGTGATTGAACTGAGGAGTTAAGACTTTGTGACTGACCAAATGAATGTACTACCCAGGAGTGGAGTACATTGACTTTTGTACTTTGTGATTGAATTGAGAACTTACTAAGTGATTGAGTTACCCTGTATTTTGATTTTCTCTTTTCTGTGAATGTTTTGCCTTAATTTATTATTGAATATATGGAAAGTTACTATGCTCATAATCAGAACCTGGAAGTTGCTTTTGCTTGGCTACACTAAGACAACTCTGAAGGAATTATGATGAAAAATGCTTTCTATTTCCAGAGAAAGAACTGATGGTGTCTGATTACAGACTGAAGCATACTTTTTTTTAAAACTTTCTTTACTTTTCTTGAGGGTTTTTTTTGGCCTATGTTTTCTTTCATAAAATGACTATTATAGGTATATTTTGTATAATCTATATATATTGAATTATTTGCTTTCTCAATGAGGGAAGTGGGCAAGGACAAAAGGACAGAATTTGGAACGCAAGGTTTTAAAATCAAATGTTACAAATTGTTTTTACATATAACTGTGGAGAAAAAATATTAAATAGTCAAAAAAAAACCAAGTTAGAGAAAGCAGTATACATCTAAAGGGAGTGATACAGGTCAGATACCATAATATAGATCTTGGTTTGTCTCATAGAATCCTATTGCTTTGGCAGTTTCGAGCAGATATAAATCTATTTTTAAAATTAAATTTTACTTTTTTCAGTTAACACAAATCTCTTTTGTTCTCCCTCTCACTCCCCTTGGAAAGAAAAGCAAAGCAAAACCCTTATAGCAAATGTGCATAGTCAAGCAAAACAAATTCCCATATTGCACACACTCAAGAAATTTGTCTTATTCTTTACCCCAAGTCCATAACCTCTCTGTCAGGAGTTGGGGCAGCATATTTAACAGTCCTCTAGAACTGTGGTTGGTCATTGCATTTCTCAGAGTTCTAGTTCCATAATATTGTTGTTATTGTATAAATTTTTCTCTTGGTTCTGTTTACTTCACTCTGAGTCAGTTCATACACATCTTCCCAGGTTTCTCTGAAGTTATCCCTTTCGTTATTTCTCATAATACAATAGTATCCAATTATAGTAATATAGCATAATTTATTCAGCTCTTCTCTGAGGGGCACCCATTTAATTTCCAGTTCTTTGCCATCACAAAAAGAGCTGCCATAAATCCTTTTCCTTTTCTTCTTTCTTTGTGATTGTATCTATTGTTAAAGACTCCAGAGGAGGTAAGCCATTCTTGGGCCTGAAAACCCCTGCTGTCAGAAAATGCTTCCTTTCATGGAACCATTATCCCGTGTACTGCAGTGTAATCCTATTTCCTCTTGATTTCCCTTGTGGGTCCCCATCTTTCTAAGGCTGGGATATTCTCTTGCCTTTTGTCCAGAAGAATATCAGGGCACTGACCTACTCCCAGAGCCCTGCTCCTTCTCCATGAATAATAATTAACATCTATAAGTGCTTTAAAGTTTAGAAAACACCTTCCTCACAACTCAGAGAAGTAGGTAACTAGTGGGTAAGACAAATGTTATTATCCCCGTTTTACAGATAGGAAAACTCAGTCCTCTCAGTGCTTAAATGACTTAACCAGGGTCATAGAGAGAACGAGTGTGTAAAAAAGTTGTATTCAAGCCTAGGTCTTCTAATTTAGAGATATTATTGTAGCATGGGAAGAACTCTTCATCTGGAGTCACAGGCCCTGGGTTCAGGCCCTCTCAGCTGTGTGGCCTAGTCTCATTCCATCTCCTCATCTGTAAACTGAGAGGGTTGGGCTACATATGAATAAATAAACAAATAGATAGATAAATGAATGAATGAATAAGTAGGTAAATAAGGGTAAAAATAAATAAATGATGCATTTGCAAGGCAATTTAAAGTTTGCAGAGTACTTACAAAAATTATCTCATTTGATCTTTACAACAATCCTGTTATATAGGTATTCTTATTATCCTTATCTTGTAGATGTGGAAACTGAGGCATAGAGAAGTTAAGAGACTTGCCCAAGGTCACACAGTTAATAAGCATCTGAGACTGGATTTGAACTCAGATTGTCCTGGTGTCAAGTCCAGCATTCTTATCTACTGCTCCACACAACGGCATGGTCTTTTTTAACTCTACATTTTACGATCAATTGACTTCCAGCCCACCTTTACCTACTGTACGCTACACTCTTATAGAAGTTAAAAATGAAAGAATTGACTTGACGATCCATCTTCTTTTTTTCCCTGACCCAACGGTGCTCTATAGGTTAACAAGGAATGTGTCCGAGGACTCTGGGCTGGCCAACAGCAAGAGCTTATATTCCTACGTAACCGTAATCCAGAGAGAGGCAGCATCCAGAATAATAAGCAGGTCCTAAGGAACTTGATCAATTCCTCCTGTGATCAGCCCCTAGGATACCCCATGTATGTTTCTCCCTTAACCACATCCTACCTGGGGACCCACAGCCAGATGAGGAACGTTTGGGGTGGACCTATCAGCTTGGACAACATTAAGTCCTGGTTCCTAAACAAGTGGTTAAGGTAGGTTGTCTAATGAAAAAACCCTGCATCCAAGTGGATGTTGGAGAAACCACAAATTGCTCAGACTTTAAATTCCACTGCTAATCAATTTCCTCTTGTGATTCAAGCTATTACACACAAAGGGTGTACACAGAAAATAGTAAACAGGCTTGGGCCCACTGTCTGAGACCGGGAAATGATGGGGATTCTTATACAACTGAGAAGATGCCTATTTCCTAAAGTTACAGAGGCTGAGAAGCTGGCTTTGGTTCCCACAGAGCTTGAGAGGCTGGGGATCTTTATGAGTAATTGTCCCACATGCCTTACAGAAAGCCAGGCCTGACCTCCCTCAGCATGGTCCTGTCAATTTAATAAGCCTTATCTTCCTACTCTGAGTTCTTTGGACTGAATTCTAAGGAGTTGTGCCTGAATACTGCTTTTCTCCAAGCTTTTAATTAGGGGATGGATGGAGGTGAAAGGGTACTGCTTATTTAGTCCAGGGAAATTTCTTCCTCTACAAAATTACTAAAGGTGGGAATGAAGACTCTTCTTCTCTCATGACATTCCCCCTTGCGTTATTAACCTCCTAAACATGGTGAAGGAGATTGGTAGTTACCTCGAGCTTGGTTGCTGAGCAGAATTTTCAGTACAGGAAATGTCCTGTTGAGAATTTGATGAAGCATCTCCCGTGTTCACAGAATGCGTAAGGATTGTAATGCCAGCCAGCACAGTGGAGGCAACATTGAAGAAGTGGACAGTGGAGGTGGCACTTCAGCAGGGAGCAGCAGTAACTCAAGCAGTTCAAGCCAGGAAAACAGTGTGGAACATCCAAGGAAAGAAATCTCCCAGTTTCGGTTTTCTTCTCAAGGTGGTACATATAGGCCAGGTAGGTTAAGCACCAGAAGTATCTCATAAGCTGAAGGCTTGCTGAGTCTCCAGATGGTGCCCTCTTCTCTTAAAAAACTGCTCCTTGAAAAAAGTGACTGGATTATTTTTTTTTCTCTTTGTCTCTCTAGAACCTAGCACTGATCCTGGCATCTAAATGTTTAATAAATATTTGGTAATGAATTAGTTGATACCTATGTGATGCAGCACATGTATGGGGAGGTGAACTGAACCAAAAGGTCCAACTCTTGGGAATATATGCCAAAGACTGTCTACTGCCTACCTTCATGGGGGCATTTGATGTGCCTACTTCCAGGACTGGGCCACCTGGTGGTATGCACTTTTAAGAAATGCAATATTTTAAAATACCCTTCATTTCTCCCCCTAATCCCTCTTCCCATAAGATGCAGCATGACTAGCTGTCTACTTTGCCTATCCCTAATTTTAGCTCTAAAATGCAATGATATGACAAATTCACATCAGGAGGTTCATGGTGGGAAAGAACTAAGTTTTAGGTCAAGCAATAGCTAATGTTTTTTTCTAGCTGTGAAAGTTCTGGTGAACCAGCTTCTACCATTCACTCACTTAGTCACTCTGAAAACATTTATTGAGCCCTTATCATGTGTAAGGCCCCTATGTTAGAGACAAAGCACTGTGTTAGCTTTCATGATTGGCCCACCATGGTAATTTCATTCCTTTTGACAGTTGCTCACCTTGTCAAAT
Source organism: Pseudocheirus occidentalis (assembly GCA_028646575.1). Classification (NCBI taxonomy): domain Eukaryota; kingdom Metazoa; phylum Chordata; class Mammalia; order Diprotodontia; family Pseudocheiridae; genus Pseudocheirus; species Pseudocheirus occidentalis. Next base: position 10,824 of record JAQQSW010019841.1, read on the forward strand.
ATGCATTTAAAGAAGCATTCCTGTTGCCCCAGCTCTTGTATTTATCTCCAATTGGAGCCTCCCTCTAGCCATCTCTGACATTTCAGAGTGAGAGAAGTTGCCAGAAGATGGGAATGGCAGGTGTTGGCTAAAACAATGGCTGCAA
>JAQQSW010019842.1:0-10968 GCA_028646575.1 Pseudocheirus occidentalis
GATCATAGTTCTTCAGACTGATTTGCAGCTCCACAGTTTCCAAAAACTTTCTTCGTTTGCGCTGAGTTCCATGCAGGACCTCCCGCACAGCTTCATACAGCGTGTCCCGAGAAACTTTGCTGCTCATGGCTGCTTACTGGTCACAAGCCGGGAAAAGCAGTTGGTTTTCTTTACATTGTGATTGTGTAATTCTTTTCCTGGTGCTATTTACTTCATTCTGTATCAGTTCATACAAATCTTCCCAGGTTTTTCTCAAATTATTCTTTTCATCATTTCTTATAGCAGAGTGATATTCCATTACAATATTCATATACTATAATTTTGTTTAGCCATTTTCCCAATTGATGGGCACCCCCTTTGTTTCCATTTCTTTACCACCAAAAGGGTTACTATAAATATTTTTGCACACAAGTCTTTTTCTTCTTTATGTCATCTCTTTTGAGCAGAGGTACTATATTACTGGGTTTAAGGATATACATAGCTCAGAGACATTTTGGTCATAATTCCAAATTGCTTTCTAGAATGATTGGACCAGCTCACAGTTCCACGGAACAATAGTAAAGTTAGTGCCTATTTTTCTGAAGTTCCTCCAACATCTGTCATTTTCCTTTTCTGTCAACTTCAATGATGGTTGTGAAGTGGAACCTCAGAGGTGCTTTAATTTGCATTTCTTTAATTATTAGTGTTTTGGGAGCATTTTTTTTCCCCATATGGCTATATGCAGTTTGTATTTCTTTAGGAACTGCCTGTTATATCTTTTGACCATTTATCAATTCAAATCCTTTCTTTTTGTATCTTGGAAATGAAATTTTCATTAGAGAAACTTGCAGGAAGGTTTCTTTTTTCCTCAGTTAAACATTTCCTTTCTAATCTTAGCTGCTTTGGATTTGTATATGCAGTTTAAAAAAAATTACATAATTAGAATTGTCTGTTTCATCCTCTGTGATCCTGTTTATCCTGTTTGCTCAGGAACCTCTTTCCTTATCCACCGATCTGAAAGGGAATTTCTTTATTCCTCTAATTTATTTATGATGTGACCTTTATGTGAAGATAATGTGTACATTTAGAGCTTATCTTGGTCGGTGGTGTGAACTGTTGATTTCAGCCTAATTTTCAACAGACCAATTTTCCTAGTATTTTTTGCCAAATTACCACAGTAGGAAGGATCTTTGCTCTTGTCAAATATTAGACAGTGGTTCATTTGTTTTGCTCTGCTATATGTACCCAATGTTTCATTGACTGACTATTCTTTTTTTAAGTCAGTATCAAATGTTTTTGATGATTGTTGTTTATTTGTTTTGTTTGACTCTCTGTGACCCCATTTGGGGTTTTCTTAGCAAAGATACTGGGAAGTGGTTTGCTCTGTCCTTCTCCAGCTCATTTTACAGATGAGGAAACTGAGACAAAACAGGAGTAAGTGACTTGTTCAGGGTCACTTAGCCTAGAAGTTTCTGAGGCCAAATTTGAACTTAGGAAGATAAGTCTTCTTGACTGCAAGGCCAGCACTCTATCCACTGCATCACCTAGCTGCCCGTTTTGATTACTGTTTTGTAATATAATTTGCTATCTGGTACTGTTCAAGGAACCAAATTTAAATTTTTCTAATTAGCTTTCAAGCTTCCACTAAGTGTCAACGTCTCTTTCACCCAGCCCTTTCAATCTTTCAGTATCATTTTGCATATATTCCCTTAAGTGAACACTACTTCAGTTCAGCACAATAATTTGCTTTTTTTCAATATATGATTTAGATTCTTCCCTCACATTGAGATTTGCTCCCTCCTTGACTAGTTATCCTTGTTCCTTTGCGTAAAAATGCCGAACTCCTCCCAAAGCCTTCCTTTATAGAGAACTGTCCAGCTAACTTTCTGCCTTCCATTAGCAGCATTGGTTTCAGCTCCAGGGAACATTATACCCTACCCAGGATAAGCCAGTTACCTGAAATTGTATCATCACTCATTGACTCAGTTTTTGATACTCAACACCTTCTCAACTCCTTCTCTCCTCTGTGATTTGAGAGCTGGAGGGTAGAACACTAACCTCTTCACACAGCCTTCCTTTAATAAATATTTATTGAATTGAATTAATTTCATGTAGTTATTTCCATGCCCCTTTGTAGTTATCATGTTAGTAATTTCTCATAACACAGTAATAGTCCATTTATATACCACAGTTTGTTTCTACATTCCTTGGTTGATGGGCATCTACGGTGTTTCCAGTTATTTGCTATCACAAAAAAAATGTTGTTACAAATATTTTGATGTACTATGAGGACTTTCATCTTATCAGTGTTTGCCTTGGAGTAAAGACTTAGTAGCAAGCACTTTGGGTCAAAGGGTATGGACATTTTAGTAATTTTGTTTGCGTAATTCCAAAATGCTTTCCAAAATAGTTACATTACTTAACTCCAACAACAAAACACTAATGTGCCACTCTTCCTACATTGACTGCTCCTATCTTTTGTCAATTTTGACAATTTGTAAGGTGTGAGGTGAAACTTTAGGGTTGTTTTGATTTATATTGCTCTTATTATTGGTGATTTGGAGCATTTTTAATGTGGTTCATAGCAAATTGTAAACAATTGTTTGCAATTCTTTTGAAAATTGTTCATTTAAGAACTCTTTAATCCCTTTGACCATTTAACTCCTCAAGGAATGACTTTTGGTCGGTCTATCTATCTATCTATCTATCTATCTTCTATCTACCTATCATCTATCTATCTGTCTGTCTATCTTATATCTATCAATCATCTATCTATCTTCTATCAATCATCTATCTATCTATCATCTATCTATCTATTTTCTATCTATCATCTATCTATCATCTATCTGTATCATATAACTGATCTGACTTAGATTATTTGAGGGAATAAATACATAGTTAGATAAAGTGGTTCTGAGAATCATTTGTTGAAAAAGTATGGACAAGATATGAGGGCTAAAAGAGAAAGAGTAATAAAAAAAACAGCCCCAGAATTATAAACCTGGGGTGGGGGGGACCATGGGACTGATTCCATCATTAATAGTAAGAAGGACATCAATAACTTGTTTTTGGTCCATCCTTTAAAAGCCCTGACTTGAGTCTATTGTTCTCTCAAGCTGTTTTCCTGTATCTCTTCTTCCTTTTACATCCAAAACTCTAGAAAAAGCTGTTACATGTTCATTGCCTTCACTTTTCACCTCCCCTTCAGTTTTCAGTCCATTGCATGTTAGCTTATATCCCTGCCACTAGACAGAAATTGCTGTATGGTCACTAATGATCTTTTTATTGCCAAACTGAATGACTTTGCGATCACTGTTCTTGACTCCTATACGTTTGATACTGTCTAATAATCCATTTTTGTATACTCTTAATGGATAAAGTGATAGACTTGGAGTGAGAAAAACCAGAGTTCAAATCCCACCTCAGATACTTTCTAGTTGAATGACTTTGGGCAAATCACTTATTCTCTTTTGGCCTCAGTTTCCTCACCTGTAAAAAAAATAATAGAATTATTATGAGGATAAAATGAAATAATAATTTTACAATGCTTTGTAAACCTTAAAGTGCAATATAAATGCTATTATTATTCCACCCCCTCATTTTACAGATGAGAAACTAAGGCCCAGAGAAGTTGTGATTTGCCCAAGATCACACAGACTGTGGCAAAGCCAGATTCAAACTCAGATCCACAGGTGCCCAGTTCAGTACTCCAATTTCAACATTTTTTCTTCAGCAAGAGGAAATTCCTCTTCCTTTACATTAATTTTCATAGAATTGTAGGTTTAGATCTGCAAGAAATCTTTAGTCATTACCCAATCCTAGTATTTTCAGATGAGAAAGCTGTTACCCAGAAAAAACGGAGACTTGCTCAAGGTCATATACACAGTAGGAATCTCAGCCCATGCCCTCTCCCTCCCAGTCGAGTGCCCTTTCCAAACTGGGCCGAGCTGCCAAGCCCTGACACTCCCAGATTCAGCAGTTACTTCTCTCTCATGCACTTCAGCTGGCACTAGTGACTTAAATTTGTTGAAAATAGATCATCATCTCACTTCTCTTGAGTTTGTTTCCTCTCAACCATTTATCTTCTATCTTCCATAGCTCAAAATTTTTCTTGGTCGAAAGTTCATCCTCCTACTTGGAGAAAAAGTCAGTTGATTTGGAAGTTTCGGGTTTGGTTGATAAGTAGATTGTTGATACCATTAACAGAAATAGAGAAGTCACGAGTGATGTGATGTGGTATTTAGGTGCGGGTAAGGGGGCATGAGTTCTGATAATATTCGGCAAGTAGTTGAAGTTGTGGGCTTTGCCCTTGGAAGAGACCTGGAGATGAAGTTTATGACAGCCTTCTACCACATAGAAGTTATAGTTGAAGATATTGGAATAGATGAAATCTTAAATATAGAGATTAAAGAATGAAGAGGACTGGGAGATAGACCCTGAAGGAGGAGGAGTTAGAAGAGTGCTCTAGAAGTGGTAAATCTAGGGCTGTAGAATGCCATAGAAGCTGAGGGATGAGAGAAGTTTCATAAAGAAGCATCTGTTTACCAATGTCTAATGCCATAGGATGATTGAGGATGAAGATTGAAAATAATACATTGGATTTGGTGATTATCATTGGTGACTTTTTGGAAAGAGGCTTCATTAAAGTAGTGGGAGCAGAAGCAAGATTTGGTAGAGGTTAAGATGTGAGTATATAGTGGAGTCAGTGAGTAGACTTTGAGAAGTTTGAGAGTTAAAGGAAAGAAAGAAGACAACTTGATTGAGTGAAATGAGGTCTATAGAAAGAATACTAAACTCAAGTTATCTCATTTCTCCCCTCAGCCTTTGTGAAATGTTTAAAATTTGAAGTTAAGTCAGTGAATTTTCATTTCAGATTTTGAGTTGGATTTGTATTATATTCTCACACTGTCATATTTTGGGGTTTTATTTTGGAATCCAGTTGGAGACTCTGTAGGTAAACACATTTGGTTTCCTGTTAGCCCACAAATTGAGGAAGAGTTGTTCAATTATTTGACTTAGTCAAAATTGCTTATTAAAAATATATTCTCAATATATTCTCTTAGTGGCTGCGGAGCATACTGACTGCTAATTCTTTGTCATATATGTCCAGAGGTTACTATATAGCAATATGCTTTTCCGATATATAACCATCAGTGGTTAAACTAAATGTGTCAGCCAGATGTACTTGTGAAAAAGATTAGTCAATATATTACCAAATGTTTGTGCATTTATCCATATGTGATTGTATTTACTTTGAAGCTCACTTTATCAGTCTTAGATGCAGAAGAGAAAAAAGAAAAGAACTGGGAGGATAAGAAATTGGACTATGGCTATGATTGGGGAGTGGAAAGAGACCAGTGACATGTTAAATATAAATATAATATAAGATCTTAGAGCTAGAGGGTACCTTAGAGGGCATCTATTACAACTTTTAGAGCTGAAGAAACTCAGTCCTAGAGAAGTGAAATGACTTTCCTAAGATCACACACCTAGTTAATGGCAGAACTTGAATAAACACGAAGCTACTGGTAAGAAAAATAAAAGTGATCATTAGAACCAGACGTTCCTATTTTAATTGTTCTTATGAATAAAATTTAAAATCTGAGACTGCTTTTGTATTGTGTAGATCTTCTCTTCCCTCACCTCCAATTCCTTTAATACTTTATATGCCATTTTCTTGGAAGAAGAGCAAAGAAAATGACTACCAAATAACAGATTAAAGTTAACAGTTCTAGTTGTTTGAGTTGTTTTAAGATAAAGTAGAAACCTTTTTATTGGCTAACATGGCAAAACAGGAAAATGATAAATGTTGGAGAAGATGTGGGGAAGTTGGAACATAAATTCTTTGTTGGTGGAGCTGTGAGCTGATCCAACCATTCTGGAGAGCAATTTGGAACTATACCCAAACGGTTATAAAAATGTACATACCCTTTGTTCAGTAATACTACTTCTAGGGCTGTATCCCAAAGAGATCATAAAAATGGGAAAAGGACCCACGTGTACAAAAATATTTATAGCAGCTCTTTTTGTGGTGACTAAGAACTGGAAATCAAGGGAATGCTCATCAATTGGGGAAAAGCTAAACAAGTTGTAGTGTATGAATGTAATAGAATACTATTGTACTATAAGAAATGAACAGATGGATTTCAAAAAAACCTGGAAAGACTTATATGAATTGATGCTGAGTGACGGGAACAGAACTGGGGGAACACTGTACACAGTAAAGCCACAGTGTGCAAGGACTGTAATGAATAGACTTAGCCCTTCTCAGCAATGCAAGGACCTAAAACAATTCCAAAGGACACATAATGAAAAATGCCAGCCACATCCAGAGAAAGAATTTTGGAGTCAAAATACAGAGCGAAGCAGACTATTTTCTTTTTTGTTTTGCTTTAATTTGTTGGTTTTTTTTTTTCATGGTTTTCCCCACTTGTTTTAATTCTTCTATGCAACACGACTTGTGTGAAAATGTGTTTAATAGGAATGTATATGTAGAGCCCATACCAGATTGCAAGCTGTCTTGGGAAAGGAAGGGAAAAGGAAGAGGAGAAAATTTAAATGAAGTGAATGTTGAAAACTAAAAATAAATAATTTAATTTAAAAAAATGGTTTTGTTAACAAATGCCATGAATAGATAAATGCAGAATTGCTTTTCTCTCTTTATTTAACCCTTTCAGATGGATTCCTTCTTGACGATCAACAGATCATAGATTCATAGATTCATAGATCTAGAACTGGAAGGGACCTTTAAGATAAACTAGGTTAACCACATCATTTTACAGAAGAGGAAAGTGAGGCCTTTAAGGCTGAAATGGTTTGCCTATGGACACATAGGTAGCAGGAGGACTACGAACTCTGGTCTTCTATCTCCACATTCAGATGATTCCATTACACTATGTTTCTGGTTGTCAACAAATTTGTATTTCAAGAAGGGTGAAACCTGCTTTCATACACCATCTACTCTGAATCAGGTTCATTTGTCCAATAACTTTTTGAATTACTAAAAGAAAATATGTTTAAAGATTCCTGGATAACACACTGTACCAGTAAAGTACTTGAATTTTTAAAGGTGCAATGAAGTTTTCTACAAGTTATTGAACTTGATCAGTATGACTTTCACTTGTTAATAAAACTAACTTTCCTTAAGTATTTGGTTCTATTTCTCTAATTATGTTACTTGATAACTTGTTCAGTGTTTTTTCCTGGTTTTCAAGGTTCTTCCTGGGTTCCCTGTACAGGTGTTTTTTGGTAATATTTATAATCATTTTTAACTTATTTCTAATAAGCTAGAAAATGTCGATAGGTTTCCTTTGGGACTACTAGCCTACTTATCCCCCTTCTCCCTCCATTCCTTTTGTATTAAGATTTGTTAATGGATAATTCTTATAAGTATACAGTAACATGTTATAGGTTTACATGTATCCTTTTTTGATGTAAACAGGTTAACATTTATAGAATTTTTGAGCCATCTGGAAGAGACTCATATTTATAAATGCAGTTGTAGTAAAATAAGTGATAAAGGTCTTATATAAATCCCTGAGTTAAAAGTTTAGGATTTTAGAAATAAATATGATTGCAGCAGGTCGCTTAGTTTTTCCTTTACTTCTCAGACTCATAACACCTCAGTAGCCTTTAGGAGGTTCCTTTATTTTTCCAACACAAAATCTAACACAGACCACTCAATACTATATTTACCCAGGAAACTTTATCTTAGATATAGCATCTTGTTTTCTGTGAAGTCATAATTTTGAACCAAAATTTTCAGCTGTGACATCTTAACTTTGTGGAGACCGAATTAGGAGTCAGAAATTAGACTAGGTATTTGAATACCAGGAGTGAAATGTTATCATTCATTTTTTAAAGCAATCTGGCAGTTGTATTTAAATATTTCTAATTTGGAGTTATTATTCTTGATTTTCACCCAGAGAAATGAGGTTAAATACTAGCTTTTTAAAACGAGTAACTTCCATTCTATTCTGTGTTCATCAATTTTAACATGTACAAAAATTGTAAAATTTGCAAAGTAATCATAAAATTTACATTTGGAAAATGCCTTAGAGATAATTTAGTCTGATTTCCCTTCATTTTATAGAGCGGGAAACTGAGCCTAGAAGAAGTTAAATGATTTGTCCAAGATCATATCTTTTCACCTAAACCCTCCCCTCTTCTGAACTTCCTTGTTACTGTCAGGGGTACCACCATCCTTGTGGTCACCCAGACTTGCAGTCTTGGAGTTATCCTTAACTCCTCAGTCACCTTCCATAACTTCTCTGTTGACGAGTCTCATCATTTCTACCTTCACAGCATCTCTGAGATGTGTTCTCTTCTCTCTACTCAGATAACTGCCACCCTGGTACAGAGCCTCATCACCTGATGCCAGCACTCTTGCACTCACCCTTTGGCTGGTTTCTCTTCTTCAAGTTTTTCCCCACTCTAATCCATTCTCCAGTTAGGTGCCAAAGTGATCTTCTAAAGTGCATATCTAATAATTTAATGCCTACCCTAGTCCACATCTTTAACCTAAATAAACTTCAGTAGTTCCCTATTACTTCCAGGATCAAAATCACCATTTCTCTACAATTCAAACAAACAAACAAACAAACCAGGAATAAGCCATAAGAGGAAAGAACATCTACTTAAAATAATTTTAAAATGTATAAGATCTTTATTAATGCAATTACAAAATAAATGGTCTTAACAGAAAAAAGAGAAATAACTGGAGATAGTTTTACTGATTGAAGTTGGACTGTTCCAGTATAATAAAAATGACAGTATTGCCTAAATAAATTTGCATGTTGACTTCTACATCAATGAAACTACTAAGGGATTGCTTTTTTAAAATGAAAAAAAAATTCAATTTGAAAGATGAAAAGATCTAGAATCTCAAGGGAAACAGTGAAAAAAATCACAAGTCAGGGGAGCATGGTAATAATCAGACCTTAAAATGTATTATATAGCAGTAGTTATCAAAACTAATATGGGTTAAGAAAGAGATGTAGCTCAGACTAAGCAGTAAATAAAAGCAGTAGTAAATAGTTGTTCAATATTTGACATACTTTAAAAAACCCATAAATTACTGAAGGAAGGACTTCCTTTTTGACCAAAAATTGCTGGATGAAAAGAAACAAGTTTGACATAAATTATGTGCAGACCAGTACTTTGCACTATATAGCGCAATAAGGGAAGAAGGAAATAAGCATTGATTTAGCGCTTGCTGTGTGCCAGGCACCGTGCAGGAGAACAAGTGCAGATGCCTTTCATAATTTGGGTTAGGGTAGAAAATTCTCAACCAAACAAATGGTTAGGATTTCATAAAAGTTAAATAATTCTGATTACATTTAAAGACATTTATATGAATAAAGTCAGTTGAGAAAGGATTAGGAGAAAAATGACAGAATTAGAAAAAATGTTTCCGTCAAAATACTGATATCCAAAATATACTGGGAACTGACACAAATTATCTTATATCTAGAACTCTTTCTCCAAACATAAATGGTAAAAAGATATGAACAGTTTTCTAAGTAACAATAATAGTAATATAGAAATTCTCCATTCTTGAAATACTCTCCTTTTTCATTTCTACCTCCTGGCTTCCCTGGCTTCCTTCAGATCTCAGCTAAAAATCTGTGGGAAGCCTTTCCTGGTTCCTCTTAATGCTAATGCCTTCCCTCCAGTCGAACATAGTTCTTTTCATGTTGTCTGTCTCTTACACTGTGAGTTCCTTGAAAGCAGACTTTTACCTTTCTCTGTTTCCCTGTTACTTAGCACAGTGACTAACACAAAGTAAGCGTTTAATAAATGCTTATTGACATACTGACCACCTGAAAACTTGTTCCAGATCACTAATAGTAAGAAAGAAATATAAATTAAAATAACTTTGGTTGGCAAAAATGACAAAATGTGGAAACAGTTGCCATTTCATACATTTTTGTTGAAAGAAGGACAGAGATTGTTTTTTATATTTGTTTCCAAAACACTTATTACTAAGCTTTTGTCAGGCAGTTACAAAGTGTGTGTTGGGTTGAAATATGTAACTAAAATGCTGTTTTGATAAAAGGCATAGTTGTTTTTTTTTTTAATAAAACCATACATACTTATAAACCCTCAAATTCCACTTCATGATTTCAGATAAATGATTTAGTACTAGTGTAATTTCATATTTTTTATGCATTCAGTGCAAAGAGTATTTACTTGAGATTCCCTGTATTGATTTCAGTTGGTCTTTTACTCTATGCAATTATGGTTTTCCATTGCATAAGGTATAACTTAGAGCTTTGTTTCAAGTTAAAAGCTTTTATATGTATTGTTCTAATGAGACTACTATTTGAAATTTGACATAAAATATTTTCTAAGGAGAGTTTGATAGATTTTGAAATAGATTATGTGAATATTTTTTGGTAAATTCACAGTAGTCCTAAATTAACATTTTTCTGTGTCTCCCTCTTAGTAAAACAAAAAAACCCCCAAACATTGTAACCATAGAGTTTTAGAAGTAGCCTATACTTCGTTAAGTCGAGGGTGCCGTGTAGCATTTGGTGTGTCCATCATTTACTTCCCCTCTTATCTTATCTTTCCATATGACTGGCCAAGTTCCTTTCTGGATAGTATATTTCTTGAATGGCACTCCTTATGTCCTGTCTTCTGCTTAAGTCATCGTTGGAAGGATGATGTAGTCTGCTTGTGCCTTTTAAATATTTGTATTTTAAAGCACTTCTCTGTCTAGCATCAGCCTGTATTTTCAGGATAATTACATGTTCCTCCCTTTCATATGCTTTTGTTTTTGAGCCAGGCCTGATCAGTCTTTCTTTCTTGATATTCCCTCTTTCATCTTTGCACCTTTGCATAGACTGTCTCCTAGGTCAGGAATATTTTTCTGCCTCTTTTTTTTTTTTTTTTTTTAAATTTTAATTTATTTTCTTGGTTACATCATTCATTTCCACAAGGTTTTGAGTTACAAATTTTCTCCCCTTTTTGTCCCTACCCCCCAGC
>JAQQSW010019843.1:0-10968 GCA_028646575.1 Pseudocheirus occidentalis
GCTGGCCTTAGGACCCAGAAGGAATATTGGCCTTCTGGATGGCCTTCACCAGATTCTGGTCTCAGGAAAACTCCATCTCTTTTCTCAGTCAGTTTCCAGATGCTGGGAGAGAAACTCTCTCTCTGTCTCTCTGTCTCTCTCTCTGTCTCTCTGTCTCTCTCTCTGTCTCTCTGTATCTCTCTGTCTCTCTCTTTCAAGAAAACTCCCACTCACTTCCAGCAGCCCAGCTCCCAGATGCTGAGACAATCCTGCTTCCTCCACAGGAAAATTCCAGTTCTGTCTCTCTGTCTCTAGAATTCTTCTTTATATATAGCACTGGCCTCCTGTCTCACCCAATAGCCTTCTTCCATGTCAACAGGGGAGTTCATGCCTTCTCAACAGGGGACAGGGCTCACACCTTCCATACTTAGCCCTAAGTTACTAAGTGCTTCTTAGCCCTAAGTTACTATGTGCTAAGTATCTGATAAACTGATTGCTATTACAGAAGGTAGTGGGTTCAAGGACAGGTTTTTTTTTAAGTGGGTAGAAGATTTGGGCATCCTTGTTATCAGTAGGGGTGGAACTAGCAGATAAGGAGAGAATGAGAATTAGGGAAAGAGTTGATGGTCAAAGGGGCAAACAATAGGGAATGAGATCAAGAGTACAAAGAGAAGCACTGGCAATTGCAACAAGAAAGCGCCACTTCTGCATGGGAGGAACAGAATCTGGTTTTCAAATAGTTGGATATTTAATATTCTCAGTGGAAAGTTTTCACAGAGTATGATGATGATGATAATGATGAATTATTGCTTTTTGTCAATGGCCCATTGCATTTTGGGGATTAGGAATTTTGTTTTGTGTGTTAAAGAACAAATCTGAGACCAGAATAAAAAAAGAAAAAGAAGACATTTGGATGATTTGGGTCATAGGACCTCCTTGGAGGCTAGCCATCTCAATTTCACTCTTATCTCCAACCTTTCACTCCAAGTTTACCTGAACTCACATAGGTACCAGACAGTTAAACTGAGATTTTAACTTTGGTTCTTAACTTTCACTTGAAAATCTCCAGTGTCAGGGAATTTATTAATTTCCAAGGCATCTGGTAATACTTTAGGACATTTCTAATTTTTAGGAAGATTTTCATCATATGGAACTGGATTCCTTCTTCTTCCTTCTGGGACCAAGTAGAAAAAGTCTCATCCCTTTTACTCATTAAAGCCCTTCAAATATTTGAAGAAGGAGATTACATCTTTTCCTAGCCTTCTTTTCAGTAGGGTAATTATCCTGAGATACATCAACTGCTTTTCAAATGGCATGGTATCCAGATCCCTTGGTATTCTAAGATAATAGAAATAAAGAATTTAGAGTTGGAAGGAACATATAAATTAATCTGAAGACCTCATTTTAGAACTAATTAAAATCACATAAATAGTAAACAACAGAGGTAAGATTTGAATTCAAGTTCTCTGACTTTATATTCTAGGGATAGAAACTTGCCTTTCATTCTATTTGCTTGGATGGGCTCTAGATTGTATCCATTCTAACATGTGGTGCCCAGAACTGGGTAATATTCCTGATACAAATTAGATTCAACAATCAAGTAACTTCACTTATTTTGGATTCAATTTTCTATGAAATAGTTTGGATTATATGGGTTCTAACTTGCCTTCTTTCTATAAATCCTGTGATTCAATGAATATATACTACTAGGTGTAGTCTGTGATGGGCTGTATGGATGAGCCGAGCTTATCAATCAACAAGCAGTTATTTAGCACCTCTCATGTGTGCTATGCTATTACTAGAGACAAAAAAAAAAACCAGAACACTTCCTGTCTGCCTTGGGTTTACATTGTATAGGAGGAAACAATCCATATGCATGTAAGTATAAATATAATCCTGGTCCTATACAAGTTAAAGGTAAAATGATTTGAAGATGAGGCACTAATAGTTGGGAGAGGAGATCCAGAAGTCTCATGTAGGATATGGTACTTGAGTTCAGCTCTGAAAGTACCTAGAGATTGTAAAGTATGGAAGAGAGGAAAGAGTACATTCTAGGTATGTCAGATTGCTTATATGCAAAGCATGAAGATGAGAGATGGAATGTTTTGTACATGGAACAGCATATATATCAGTTTAGCTGAAACTTAGAGCTCATTTTCAAAGAGGAAAAATGTGTAATTACTGATTTTGCTGAGAATGTGACTGATTCTTCTCAATATCGAGTTTATTGTGATAGATGATAAATTGCTAACAAGATAAATGTGGATTCAGAAATAAAATCCTGTTATGGTGCAGTGTTAGTACTCAGGGAGAGGCAGAGAGAGTTTTCTGTTATATTATTACAAGGATAAATTCGATCACTATTTCCGATCTAGTCTCACACGTCCAAGATTGCATACGTCCTTAAGACTGGGACTCTTGAGAAGAGTTTCTCACCCTGCATGGGAGGATAAAACTGGGTCTAGATTGGTTGTATGTGTTGAACAGTCAATATTCTCCATTGAAAGGGGAACGTCTCCATTGAATAATGTTCTGAATGATGTTGATGATGATGAATTATTGCTTTTTATCTATTCCAATTTGGGAATGGAGAGGATAAAAGACCAAGAAGTTGTTCAGGGTGACTCAATAGCATTCTTTTTGAAGAGTCCAACTTTTCAAGGGGAAAAATATAACAAACAGTGTTATCAGAAATTGTCATATCTTAGCAATCAAGAGAAAGATATTTGAAACCTTTGTGAATCATAAGAAAAGATACTGTGCTTTGTGACATAGAATACAGACCCCAACTAGTCAGTCTTGAAACCTTCGTTAATTTTTGAAGGCAGAAGATGGTGAGACTATTTTGCTGCCATTTACATCAGGATTTACTACATTCAGTCATATTATACCCCAGAGTACTAAAAGAACCTGTAGATGTGATTGCTCAGCTACTGTTGGCTGTTTTTGAAAAATCATATATGGGATAGGTACAAAGGACTCAGAGGGGTAAAAGGCTGCACAAACTTTCCATAAAAGGAAGACAGCTTAACTTCAGTTAGGTCAGTCAGCTTAACTTCAGTTCTTGACAAAAATTCAGAACGTATGATTAAAGAAATGGCTTTTAGGCATTTAAGGCAAAATGGTATTTACTAAGGGCAAACCTGGATTTACTAAGACTAACTATCCAAGACTAACTTTATTTGATTTTTTTGACAGTGTTACTATGCTGTTGAATAAAGAGAATGATAGAGATATAATATAACTGGATTTTTTAGCAAGACCTTTTTCATAGTCTCTTATGATATTCTCTGAACAGAATAGAAATATATTTAGACTGTGTATTAGGTAGAGTCATAACTACTTGACTGGGTAGATCCAAAAAATGAGTGATTGATTAATGGATCAATGATAACCAGGAGAAGTGTTGAGTGGGTGTCCCAGCACTTTGTCCTTGGCCTTGATTTTTAGCAATGTCATAGATGAAAGTGAGAAAACAGGCTTATTAAATTTGTAGATAAAAAAGAACTGTGACGCATAACTAATGCATTGGTTAGCAGTCAATATTATTAGAATGATTGTAATAGCTAGATTAACTTATCGCATCTACAGTGATGAAAATTTGCAGATATAAATGTAAAGTCCTATACTTGGGTTCAAGAAATCAGTAGGGGGCAGTTAGGTGGATAGAGTATTGGGCCTAGAATTAGGGAGACCTGAGTTTAGATCTGGTCTCAGACACTTAGACTAGCTATATGACCATGGGTCGGTCATTTAATCCTATTTGCCTCAGGTTCCTCATCTGTAAAATGAACTGGAGAAATAAATGGCAAACCATTCCAGTAACTTTGCCAAGAAAACCCCAAGTAGGGACATGAAGACTTGGACTCAACTGAAATGACTCAGCAACAACAACAACAACAATAAAGGGGTGTAATAGTACTGGACTTAGAATCGGGAAGACTTGAATTCTGATCTAATTTAGAATTTATTAGCTATGTGGCCCTAGACAAGTCACTTAACAATCTCTGTATCTCAGTTTCCTTATGTGGAAAATAAAGGTGTTTGGGCTTAGCTTCTAAAGTCTCTTCTTGCTCTAGAGCAGTGGTTCCCAACCTTCCTAAGGCCGCCACCCTTTAATACTCATATATGGGCATATCTGCATGTGGGCAGAACCACCTGGAGATGGATAAAGGAGCCGTGTCTCAGTTCCTAAGACCATTGGAAATGCGTGTTTTCCGATGGCCTTAGGCGACCCTTGTGACCCGTGTGAAAGGGTCATTTGATCCCCAAAGGGGTCATGACCCACAGGTTGAGAACCACTGCTCTAGAACTATGATACTATGGTAGAGGAGGCATGGCAAGGTACCAATTTATTAAAAAGATCTAAGAGTTTTAGCAGACTCCAAGGTTGAGAGGTGTTAAGAGTGTAACTTGGAAGACAACAAAACTTAATGCAATCTTCGGCCTCATTGAAAGAGGGATAGGATGTCAAGCAAGGAACACAATGATCTTGCTATAGTTTACATCATATACACAACAATATAACTAGTTCTGTGCATCATATTTATGAAGAATACTGAGAAATTGAAACAAACCCTATGGAGGGTGACTGGGATGGTTAAGAGGATTGGAAACCATACCATACAAGAGTTGGCTAAAAGAAAGTGTAGATGTTTAACCTGGAGATGTGAAGACTTATCAGGGACATGATAACTACTTTCCAATTTGAAGGGCTGGAATGTGAAAGCTTTATTAGACTTGTTTGACTTATCCTTAGAGGACAGAACGAGGAGTAATGAATGAGGGTAAGTTGTGGAAATGCATATAATTAGTTTGACAGAAGAAAAAAAGTACCAGTTGTTGAAACCATGTTAAAACACAATGGGTTGCCTGGTAAGTGGCAGACTCCCCTCAGTAAATGTCTTCAAGCAGAGGATGGACAATCTCTTCTTGGGATGTTGTAGAGGGAATTCCTACTCAGAGAGGGATTAGGCTAGATGACCTCTGAGGCCTTTGAATGCTGAGAATCTGTGACTCAAGGTGATCAAATGATGCCCTCTATGGGCTTTGAGCATTTTTGGTGGGTAGAGTGTGTTGTGTTTAGAAAACCCGACCGAATCCTTGAAATGTTAAATAGGCAGCCATCCCTTTCTCCTGTTGTCTCCCCACCTCCACACTCACGATATTCCCTTCTCTTCTATATTGTTTTTTTTGGCTCCAGGGAAGCAAGAATAGATTGTTTCTTATGAGCTAAAGTAACAAAGATTTTTGAAAACTCATATCCCATTTCACTATTGACTTCAAAATTCAATCCCTTCAACTAACCAATTCAGTTTGGCCATGTCCAAACAAAGGTTATGTTTTATTTTGAACCCTGAGTCTGTCACTTCTGAATCAGAAGCTGGGTGACATGTGTCATTACTGGTACTTTGGAACCATGTTGGAACTCACTCTAGATCAGAGTGAGTAAATTAAAGTTGTTTGTCAATTCAATATTGTGCTATTGTTTAAATTATTCTCTTCACTTCACTCTGAATCAGTTCATGCAAGTCTTTGTAAGTTTCTCTGAAACTGTATCTTTAAAATTTCTTATAAGAAAATATTATTCCATTATACCTACCTGTATGCTATAATTTTTGATCCATTCACCAATTAATAGGCACCATCTTAGTTTCCACTTTTTTGCTACCACAAAAGAGCTATTATATGTGTGTATGTGTGTATATATGTATATATACACATTATATATATGCACAATACATATATGTACACATATATGCATACATACATATACATATTTATATATACTTTTACTTTTCCACTTTCCTTTGTCTCTTTGGGGTGTACGCCTCTCTTATTCACTTCTTAACCTTCCTACTTTCTATCACTCAGATGTAACTGTTTTCTCTAAGGTCACCAATGAATTTTTTTTGTTGAATCTAGTAGCCTCTTCTTAATCCTCACCTTCCTTGACCTCTTTGTGATGTTAGACATTTGACCACCCTGTATTTTTGTATATTCTCTCTTCCCTGGATTTTTCTGAAAACATGGTTACATTTTTCTCTTCCTTCTTATCAGAATGGTCCTTCTCAGTCTTCTTTTCAAGGCCATCTTTTATATTCACTCTCTTATGGGTGGGTATACTTCAGGACCCTGTTCTGGGTCTTCCCATTTTCCCTCTCTCCATTCTCTTAGTGAACTAATTGACTTCCATGGATTCAGCTATTATCTTTGCATATGATTCTGAATTTGCATCTCAAATTCAGTATTTCTAAAACAGAATGTATCATCTTTCCTCCTAAGCTCCTCCCCCTCCAAACTTTCCTAGTTATACTGTGGGAATCCTCATTTATTTCCTCAACTTTTGTCTCTCCCTCACTCTGCCAAAGTCAATCAATTGTCAAGTCTTGTTGATGCCACCTGTTCAGCATGATTTGCATCCATCTTCTCTCCACTCACATTATGACTATTCTAGTTCAGGCCCTCATCCCATCTTGTCTGGATTATTGTAAAAGTCTACTAACAGATTTCCGGCCTTTAGGTCCTTCCCTCTCCAATCTGTTGCGGCTGCAAATGGACATCCCTAAAACCTAGATCTGATCAAGTTACTTCCCTTTTGAAGAAACTTCTGTAGCTCCCAATTGCCCCCTCTGTTTGGCATTTAAAATCCTTCATAATCTGGAGTTGGCCTATTTTTTTACATGCTTCAGTTATGGCCAAACTGGCCTACCTGCTGTTCCTTGCTTACAACATTTCATTTTTCAACTCCATGTATTTACATGGACCATCTCCCAAATCTGGATTCTTCTCCTTCACTTCCATCCCTTGGAGCCCCCATCCCCTTTAAGGCTCACCTCAAGTATTACTTCCTTAAAGAGAACTGTCTTGATTCTCCCAGTGGCCAGTACCCTTCCCTCTCATTGTGTATTTATTTTATGTCTATCCTATTTTTACTTATTTGTGAGCTTGTATTCCTTTAGTAGAGCAGTTCTCAACCTGTGGGTTGTGACCCCTTTGAGGGTGTAACCGCCCTTTCACAGGGGTTGCCTAAGACCATCAGAAAACACATATTTTGGATGGTCTTAGGAACTGAGACTCCACTCCTCTATCCGTCTCCAGGCAGGTCCACCCACATGCAGATATGCCCACAGCTGAGTATTAAAGGGTCACAACATTAGGAAGGTTGAGAACCACTGCTTTAATAGAATTCAAGCTCCTTTAGGACAGGGACTATCTCAGTTTTGTATTTTGTATTTCTGGTGTCTAGTGTGGTACTTGTAGTTGGTGCTTAATAAGTGCTCATTGATGGATTGACTTGATTTGGTGCAATTGATTTAGACACTTTTGCACCTGTTTGCTTATCCACCAACAGAGCACACACAAGGGCATTGAGAAGAATCACTGCAAGTATAAAATTCTATGGGAATTCAAAATAGAAGCTCTTTGTGGTAAGGGGCCTTGTTTTGCATTTCTGTTCCCCCACTGACTAAGAATCTTGGTGTGGTGTAATGGGAAGCATGATGCTTTCAGAATTATTCAAATCATAGCTTTGCTTTAATTGACCAAGTCTTGACCTCAGTTTCCTCTTCTGTTAAATGGGCTGGCTAAATGGTCTCCAAAGTTCTTCTATCCCTAAATTCTATGGTCTTGTATCCTGGCATGATTCTGATTTCTCCTTATCAAGTCATATCAAAGGGATAAGCACCCACATCTCCTTGACTAAGGCCCTTCTTAGAAAGTGGATAATGTACTTAGACTTGGAGTAAGGAAGACCTGAGTTTAGATCCTACTTCCAATACTTCCTAGCCATGTGCTAAGTAAGTCATTTCATGTATGTCTGTCTCAATTTCTTCATCTGGACAAAAGAGGATATTAGCGCCTATGTCATGCATTTGTGGGGACCAAGTGAATAACTCCGTAAAGTGCTTTGCAAACCTTTAGGTCCCCTATACAATTTAGCTGTTATTATTATTTTATTATTATTGTTATTATTATTGTTATTATTATTCCATACCCTGGATCAGCTGTGGACCAGCTAAGCAACAGCCCTTCTCATTCTCTTTTTTGGCGCTGAAAATTAGCATTGCCCAGAGTGGGACTCTCCTTACAGGGCAGTGTTTGTGATGGGAAGGGGAGGGATTCTTTTGCAGGTCATTGAACAGGGAAATGGGACACTGGTTCAGCCCTCTGGCCCTGATGGGGGATGCTGCTCAGCCACTGGCACTATTCTAGCACCAGGAAGACTTTGGGGGCTCAGAAAATCATTTGGGCAATTGTTTTCTCCCTAAGAAACCGTGACCCTAGCACGGTGTGCTGTGCTACGTCGGCAGCCTTCACGATTCAGTCCTATTTAAAGACAGGGAGAAGGGGGGTAGGTAGTTTGATTCTTGCTGTGCTATCTCCACGTCTGTCCAGGCAAGCATTTTTCAATACCTGATATCGTGACCTGTCGGTGCCAACAATAAGGTAGTTCAAATGATGTTAAAATCCTTTCCCTTCCTTCATCCCAAGAGCAGGGCCTTCTCCCTAGCTATGGTTGGGCCAAGAACATAAACGTTTAAAGGCCTTTACGTTAGCCCTCCTTCCCACCTCCCCCACCCCACTTCCCATCACCCCTCCCACCTTGTTTCCAAGCTCTGAGTATTGTCAGAAAGAAAGGGTACCATCTGGTTAGCCTTGTTTACTGCACACCCTGCCGGTTTGAGCTTATTAATCATATTTACCCAAGTATCTTAATTACTCCCTGTCTAGCAACTTGCTTTGCACTCAGCTGTTGACCCCTCTTTTTTTATTCCTTTCTATCATTAATCATCGGAGCAGCGTGGGCAGAGGAATTCCTGCAGCTTGGATTTTGCTGGCACCGTTACCACTCCCACTGAGGAGCGGCTGGGGTTCACGGCTGGTTCCTGACAAACTTCCTAATTAATCTGCTGAAGATCAGAGGAGGACTAATAGGAGAGGAAGACTGTATGCTGGGGCCCATCCCTCTTCTCTTTGCATGTGTGTGTGCAAGCAGTGCATGTATGTGTGTATGTGTGTATGTGCACATGTGTGCATGTGTAGGGTTGGGTCTGGCAGAAGAAAGATGATCCCAAATCACCATTCAACACAGCATCGTTCCTTTGGCTCCTGATGCCACCACCTTCCTTGCTTTGGGAGAAAGCTGATTTTTTCTCTGTGCCTTTGAAAAGCCCAAACACCCCACAAAGAGCTAAATAGCAGCAAATTGTTCCTTTTGTTTTCTTCTAATCAAGTTTCCTTGGTGCCCTGTACCTGTGAAATGGGGGTGGGGACGTTATTAAGCTTTTATCAAGCACCTACTATGTGCCAGGTCCTGAATAATGCAATTCTTATATCAGTTGATCCTCACAACAAGCCTTTGAGGTAGGTGCTACTGTGATGACCATTTTACAGTTGAGGAAACTGAGGTGAACAGTTTCCTGACTTAGCTAGGGTCAACAGAGATAGTAATTAAAATCCCACTTTCTACAGGAAGCCTTCCCTAAGCCCTCTTAATTCCAGAGTCTTCCCTTTAAAAATTTATTCCTATTAATTAATGTCATATATAGCTTTCTTTGTACATATTTGTTTGAGTGTTGTTTCTCCAATTAGATTCTAAGTTCCTTGAGGACAAGGACTGTCCTTCACCTCTTGTTGTATCCTCTGTACTGTATTTAACATAAATAGATGTTTGCTGATTGACTGAAGTGTCTGAGGCCAAATTTGAACTCAGGTCTTTGTGACTCATGGTATGGCACTCTGTCCCCTATGCTACCTAGCTGTCCCATTATTAATATTAATTTTAGAGGGGTTAGTTGGAGTGTAGCTGGGCTGGTCTTCCTTTGATTGAATTAAAAGCTTTTTCCTCTGTTTAGAACTCCCCTTGAGAGCAAAAGATGATGCCTTTAGGGCACAGGAGGGTATATTTAGGTCAGCAATATTTTGTGTCCTGTTGGAGGTTCTTGGCCCTCTTGGCTTACTTGAATTTCCAGCGGTGTTTTGGAATTATAACTTTCCAGACTCATGTAAAAATGGCCAAAAGAGGAGAAGAAATGTTGAAATGGGAAAATAAATAGTTCCTCTTCCTTGGCCCTCACCGCCATTTTGATTCCTCCAACCCACTTCATTTTCAGGGTGGCCCTGGTGAGGGTATGAGCTGCATGTAAAGGGCTGGATTTGGAGCTGAATTGCCTAGGGCATATTTTTTTGAGATGTAAGAGACTCTAGAAACTTCATCCAACCCCATCATTTTATAGAGGAAGAAAGTAAAGACAAGAGAGTTTAAGGGGACAGAGGTCTTGGGTTTGACTCCCAAAATTACATTTAGGGAGCTGTGTGACCTTGGACGAGTCATATCTGTTCTCTGGGTCTGTTTTCTGCTTTGTAAAATACAGGTTTGGATGAAATTATCTCTAAGGTCCCTGCTATATCTTTTGGAGGGTTGGGGGAGGTCATAAGCCTGGGACCTGAGCGAATGAGGGCTCCGGCTGTTTTCATTCAGACTTGTCATTTAAAGGGGAAAGCCCAGGGCCTGCTTCTCCAGGCCGAGAGACACCATTAAAGGGTATAATTTGTTGATCCAGGCTCTCCTTGCGTCTCAGTGCAGAGAGTGGCATCGTTTTCTTTATGACCTCGTAAAGTCACAGCCGAGAGGCCGATTTGGAAAACAAACTGCCTCAGGTTGACAGATAATTAGATACAGGGGACATATTATATGCCTTTGCATATAAATGTGCTCCGAGGCGTGTTGGTTCATCTGAAGTTTAGGTTAAAGGAGCGCCAGGTATTCCTGACACATCAGGATATATATTTTCATACAGTCTCAGGCGTTGTGTTGGTTTTATTGCCCTTTCATCCTGGTGCTGACGGATGTTGTGTGAGCGCAACCAAACCTGCAAGGAAGCTTGGCTTTTCTACCCATGAGCCTCTTGTTTCTTTTTTTTTTCCTTCTAGTTCTCTCTGGGAAGGTGATGCTCTGGGGCCTGAATACCTGGTAATTAGGGTAGA
>JAQQSW010019844.1:0-10968 GCA_028646575.1 Pseudocheirus occidentalis
TAACCAAGAAAATAAATTAAAATTTAAAAAAAAACAAAAAAAAATATTTGATTGATTGACAATCAAATGTTTTCATGCCCCTGCCTTCCGCCCTAAAACAAACAAACAAACAAGATGATTACCTATTTGGTACCAAGTTAAAGACTAAAGGGATGCAACTCATTTGGGGATGAGGTAGAATACTGACAGCTTTTTAAATCTATTCTTTTCAGTTATTTTAGAGCCATTCTAATATTTCTCAAGAGCCAAGAAAGTGTTAGGATGACATTAAAGTTCCTTTCTCTGTCTGTTACTCACTACTACTGCTAAACCCAGATATTTCAATGAAGATAAAATGGGAACAATATATAGTCATAAAGAGTCAAGGCTTTTTCAAAGGTAGAGTGACAATGCTAGTGACTGAAAAATAAGCGAACAGCGGTATGACTGTTGATCCATATAAGAAAAAGATTGGGAAGTATATATTTTGAATGAGATCAAACCTATTTGGAGTACCCAATTCCTCAGATAATTGTCTGGCCCTCTATAATGCCTGATTTTTCTGTTCCCTTAGGTCGCAGTGCCTTTTGGAATTCCCATTCTATTTACCACAAAGCCCTCTTCATCCTTTAGCTTTTCTGTGAACACTCATTCCACTTCCTTACTCTAACCAAAACCTTATTATACCACATCCTCTGCAATTCTTTCCACAGAAGACCATTCCTTACCCACTTCCCCTGATTCACAAGACTCGGACAATGGATGGGCTTGCTCTTTGCTTTCTTCTGCTGCCCTGACACAATAATTCTTATCTCATCATTTGATAACCTTTCCTCATTTAAGGTATGCATAATCTGTTTTCTATTTCCATATTCTCAACCTTTTGGCTATCATTTTTCCATTATTTTTCATCTCTAATATTTGGTTCATCATCTTCTCCATCATCTGCTATCATATGAAAACTTCAATAGTCACATTAACTGTCCCTCTAATTACCTGACAATATATATACTGAGATCCGCAATCCAGTGACAACCTTCTCTATTTCATTTCAACAATGTGCTGGTATAGTCACACATTAGATCTGATTTTCTCTTGGAATACAGCAACTCTCAATATCCAGAAATTTGAAAATCTACTTTGACCTAAACTTTCTGTCCTTCTACCTATCCCATGGTTTTGTCCTTCCTAAAACTACTTCACACAGACTTTTCCTACCTTTTCAGTCTTTTTATATTTTATTCCATATTCTCTAATCCAGCAATACTTTCCTTTTTGCTGTTTCTTGTACATAACACTTCATCTCCCAATTTCAGACCTTTTCAATAGCTGTCTCTCATGCTTAGAATGTCTTCTCCCTTCATTAGCACCTAGTGATTCCCTGTATTCTTTTCAAAACTCAGCTCAAATATCAGCTTATATAGGATTTACCCCCTCTCCTTTGAGAGAGAAGGTTGCTAGCACCTTATCTCTGAGCTTACCTTCCATTTGCACTGTATATATCATGTGTGTATTATTTGTTGTTTCCTTTATTAAAATTCTTTTATCTTGATGCTGTCTTTGTTTTTGCCTTTCTTTTTATTCCCCAGTACTTAGCACAGTGTCAAGAATATAGTAAGCTCTCAATAAATGTTTTTCACTTGCCTGAATAACTGACTTCAGTTGATAATCTTCAGCCCCTTGAATAATCCAGAATAATGTATTCAGAAAGTAGGAAGTCTAGTGCACACCTGAGAAAGAATTCCTTTTGCAACATTTCTGACAAGTAATCTGTTTCCATGAGAAGGTAGCTGTTGAGGTGTCCATTACCTCTTAAATCAACCAAATCTAAATTTAGAATGTTCTAATTTTAAGATGTTTACAAATATTTTATGGATTTTTTGCTTTTTATACTTTGTTCTCTCTTAATATCTCTTCTATCTCCTACCTAGCCCCTGCAAAACAGAACCTTCCATTATAATAAAAAACATTAAAAAAAACTTAAGTGAAACAAATTATCATAGAAATTCCATGTACCATGCAGCACTTTTAATTACTTTTATATATTACTTCATATAATTTGGGTTCTGTTATTTTGCAGTGTTGTTTCTTATTAATAAAGTAATGATGTTCTCTTGATTCTACATCTTGGAAATTTTTTTATCATATATAACTCAAATCTATTTTTTGGAATCTCTCCCAATTGCTCATACCTTTGCTTTCTGAGGCCAAAAATATTTTCTATTCTATGTGACAGTCCCAAAATATGGTGTTCCATACTCTGCATGTAGTCTGAGAAGTGCAGAATACAATGGGGTTTTAGATGCCTTATGCTCTTATTCATTTTACATGTGTGTGTCTACATACACATGCATCTACACATATATCAGTATGTACATATTGTCAATATGATACATAACATCTACTTAGTTACTTGCACATTTCTTTTCTGTTAGTCCATGAGTTTATGGGTGTAAGGGCTTTTTTTGCCGTTCTTTGTATCCCCATTGCTCAGCAGAGTGATTGACATGTAGTAAATGTGTAATAAATACTGTTGACTAAGTTAGACTTTTGTCTGCCACGTTTCGCTATTAAGTCCTTTTGAGAACACAATTCAATAACATTCCGGACACACACACCTGATTTTTTCATACAAATTTTTGCTTAACAGGGTTTATCCCATCTTATCATTATCAGTTATTTTTTAAAATAGAAATATACATTTATCCTTATACTGTGGATAGATGCCAAGCCATAGCAGCAGGAATTCAAGGCAATAGTTGCTCCATTGATAGTGTTATATTTAAGATTACCTCCTGCATGGCACTTTAAATGACTGTACTCATAAAATTCATTTCCTCACAGTTTTCATTTCATAGGCTTGATTTTACTGACTCTTTTTTATCTTATCCCGTGAGTAACATCCTGCATTTCAGCATTTTATATGTGAGGATGTATATTACCTAGGCTCCATAGCAACAACCAATTAGAAGTCAAAATCATAAGCCATCTTCTGCACACATTGTATTCCCCTCAAACAATCAAGTTCCATGACAAAGACTTCTGTCTTGCTTCCTAAAGATGTTAAATTGACAGACTAGTGTCCAGAATCCCCTTCTGGCTTCCTGCCTGATTGAAAAATTGCAAGTTGTAATCAACCACCAGCCTAGTAAACCAGCTCTCCACACACAGCTTATGGACAGATTGTGTGAAGCTGGTCTCTTGGAATATTTCCCAAGTCCAGGGCACTAACCCACCAAGTTAAAACAAAGATACTTAAAAAGAAGCCACAATCATTTTTCCACTGTAAACTTATTTCAGGGTAGCCTGGAGATTTCCTACATACTGCTTAGAAATTGTTCATCACTTTTTTTGGTGTTTTAGTGTATTTCTCAAATAAATGTTCTAAACTTTTATCATGACTCTCAAGCCTCCCAATATACCTGTCTCTCCCCTCTGAAAATGTGACCTTGATTCTCCCTTTAGTAAGAAGAGTCCATTAAATTTTCCTTCCTTTTCATCTCCAAAAATTTCTGTACCTTTATTGATCTTTTTTCCCCTGCTTATCTCAGATACAGAAAAGTTCTTCTTTTTTAAGTTAATGTTTCCTTCCTCCTGTGCTTATGATCTCCTATGTTGCTCTTCTTAAATATTGTTCCATTAGTTGTCTTCCCTTTCTAGGATCTATTCTTTACTCGTCCCTTTCCCCTAGTTGCAAAGGAATCCAGGTCTCCCCTAACCTAAAAACAAACATTCAAAAAAAAAACGCTTAAACTTCATGTGATTCTACTAAATCTTCTGCCTACCATTTTATTTCTACTCTTTTATATTTCCAAATATCTTAAGAGACTAGCCTTCACCAGTTTGTCATTCACTCACTCCAAATACCTTACCTTCTGCCCTTAGCATTTTTGCACTACTGAAATTTCTTTCTCAAAGTCTACCATCAGTGTACATTAAGTTCATTCGCCTTCTTTTCCTTACTTTTCATTTTCTTCACCTTCTATAGCATTTGAACAGTTAGATATATATATATGTGTGTGTATATATATATAAATATATATATACTGTCAGAGATATGCATATATATACATAAATATACATATATCTTTTATTTTTACTTCATCTTTGTGTTCACATATATTCTATACCATCTCACTATCCAGTGAGTATCTTATTGGCATAAAATATTTTAAGAAAGGGTAAAAAAAAAAAGCAATTCAATAAAACTAATGACCATACCAACCAATTTAAACGGTATGTGCAATGTTCCATACTTATACTTCCCTCCCCTTTTTGAAAATAATGGATGGAGATGCATTTTCTTAATTTCTTTAGGTCCAAACTTCTTGGTCGCTGCAATTTCCTGCCATTCAGTTTCAATTTTCCTGTTCTCTCCATTTATATTATTGGAATACTTGGGTATATTGTTTTCTTGGTTCTGCTTTAATCACTTCAGATGTCTCCCCAAGGCATCTCTGAATTCTCCATATTGTTTCTTGGTATAGAAATGTTCCACTATTTACAAATGCCATATTTTTTTAGCTAGTTCTTCATCACCATTTATCTACTTTCATTTCCAGTTTTTTGTTATACAACACAGCATAAAAAGCATTGATATGATTATTTTGTTGCATATGTGAATATCCTTTCTTGTTTTGTTTTTACTTCCATAGGGCTGTAAGGTTAATATATGATTTAGGGTCAGAAGACATGAAAAATATTAATTATATTTTAGCATAATTACAAAATGCTTTTCAGATTGTTCGATCAATTTGCAGGTCCACCAACAGTGCATAAGTATGTCCATCTCTGCAACACTTACAATATTGAATTATTTCTATATTCAATCATCTTTATCAATTTCATGAATATAAGGAGAATTGTTATATTTGATTTGCATTTCTCTAATTATCTGTTATTTGAAACAAGCTTTCTTGTAGTTGCTAAGTTTGTAAGCTGTTTTCTTTCATATTGTTGCTAGGAGTTTATAAATCTTCTTTTACTGAATATTAATGTATTGGAGGATACTTCTCATATAATTGGGTTAATTTCTTATATATCTTGAACATCAAACCCTTATCAGAGGAAACTGATTTGAATACTTTTCCATTGACAGCTTTCTTTCCAGGAAATGTACTGATCTTTTTGTGCTTTTTTAAAATGATTCAAATTTCAAATAATTGAAATGTTCTATTTTATCTTTGGTGTTTACTTTTTTTTAGCTCTTATTTGGTAAGAAATGCTTTCCTTTGCCATGAATGTAAAATCTCCTCTTCTAATGTTTTATGGTGTGAAATTCAGGTCATGTACCATTTTTTTTTGTTTATTATAGCATATCATCAGTGATGTAGCTCTAAACTAAATTTCTGGTAAATTCCTCTTTTTTTTTTCTTTTTTCATCCTGGATTTTGTTTTAGGTATTTAGCAATAACACTGATTTTTCTGGATTTTTTTCTTGTGTCCTAGTATTTTAATGAAGAAATTGTCTGAAGTAAGTTGTTTGTCCATTAACTGGGGTCATCTAAGGAAAAAATTATGGTGTCAGCAAATAGGTATAATTGTATCTATTCTTTACCATATTCATAAATTTAATTTATTTTTTCTACTTTCATACATTTATTGAAAACATTTCTGGGTATTCCTCACTAAAAAGGATCTTTGAAGGATTTTAATATGAATGAGAGAGGTTATTAGTTATAGGATTTCTTTTTTGCATCTATAATCATTGAGTTTGTGGTATTTTGTTTTTGATATAATTACTATCTTAATCATTTTCCTAATATTGAACCATCTTTATTCTACATTGTAGTGATAAACCCATCTTCATCATAACAAATTTTGCGATGTATTACTTTAAACTTTTGTGAGAATTTTATTTAATATTTCTGAAACTGTATTCCTTACCAGTGTTGACCTATATTTCTATTTCTTTGCTTTCCTCTTCTACATAGGTTATAGGGTGATATTTACCTTGTAAAAAGAGTTTAATATATTGTTTTCTTACTCAGTTTTTGAAAATAGTTTTGGTGGCATAGATATTAATTTTTTAAGCATTTGATAGAATACCCCCTTCTAAATCCATTTGAATTTGGAGCTTTATTATTAGGAATTTCCTTCATTATGAGATCAAATATTTTTTGAGATTAGGTTGGTTAAGATTCTATTTCATGCTGTTAATTTTATTTTTTAAATTCTTAATTTTATTAGAACCCTGAAAAATCATTTTATTTCTTCTCTAATTGTTATGATTTCATCTTTTTTGTGATATTTAATTTTCCTGCATTCCCTTTTATCATCAGGTTAGCTAAATGCTTACCAACTTTATGAGTGGTATCAAGGTACCAGCATTTAGTTTTGCTTATTAGGTTTATAGTATTTCCATTAAATTGTATTTATTTCTTCTCTAATTTCCAAGACTTCCTCTTTCATTCTTACATGGTTTTAAAATTGCATTGTTTTTAAAGGTATACACTCAATTTTCTATCTCTTTTTATCTATTTTATATATTTTCGGAGGATCATTTTTCCCATTGAGAAGTTCTTTGGAAAAATCCCCAAAGTTTGGTATGTTGTCTCATTATTATTTTTTCATAGTTAATTTTCTTTCTATTGTTGTTCTTTGATTCACTCATTATGCAATGTTTCCGTTTATTCTATATCATTTGCTTGCATTCTATATTAATGAATTGTTTTGTTATATCATGATCTTTAAATATATGTTTAGTCTTTTATTGTTTAGACTTATATTTTCTCTTGCATGTGTTCTTTTTTTAAAAAGATTCCTCATAGTACTAAAAAAATGCATATTCTTTAATGTCTATGTTTCACTTTTTGTCTTTCTGATAAATTTGTCTAGTTCTAAGAGAAATCACTAAAAGATACCATAATTCTGTTGCTGTGTTTCCAACTTAGTTAATTTTTCCTTTCTGCATTGAAATCTATGTCATTTGATGATTACGTGTTTCAGACTGATATTTGTTCTTTGTATATTGTATTTTAAATAGAGGGTTTTTTTTATTTTTCTCTCTATATTGTGAGTTTTTATTCTTGTTTGTCTGATGACACAATTGCAACTTATTTGTGGACTCATTTGTTGCCCAACAAATTTTGTCCCATTTTCATGTGTCATTATTTTTAAATGTGTTGCTTGCATATAATTTTGTTGTTAGATTTTGTTTCATCTGTTCTGTTATGTAAATTTTCTTTTAATTTTTAATCTATTTATATTTAAAGTTATGATTATTATACTTATATTTTCTTCCATCTATTTCTTTTTATGGACTTTTATCCCTTTCCTTTTCTGTTAGTCCTTTCCCCAGCTTACACTATTTTGAAGCAACCCTCTTCTCACAGACTCTTTTCCCTGTATCTATCCCCACTTCCATTTACCAGCCTTATCAGAGGTTCATTAACTTATTTAACTTATTCCCTTTTCTCTGTTGCTCTTCTTCTTTCAAACATTCTCTTTTATTATGCAGTTATGCCAGTACTTCAATACCATATCCTTCACCCCATCTTGTCTTTAATTTTAAATAATTCTTTTGCCATTCTTTTTTTCAATAGCTTTCCCATTGGTCTTTATAATTTTTCCCTTCTAGTCTATTTTTAATTTTTTTCTTGCTCCTTCTGTATACTTCTTAAATTGAATTCTCTCTCCCATCTGATGTCTATGGTATTGCCTTTGTTAGTCTTTCCTTATCCTTTATGATCTATGCTGTCTCACTCTAAAAATATAAATTAATAAAAGAAATAATATTGAATCAGTGATTCAGTATTACTTATAGTACTCTGGTGGTCATTCTTTGTCCCAAGGCAAGACATCCAGTTCTATGCTCTGCCATTGTCAAGATCAGATGACATTCCCAATACCATATTAGTCAGTTCTATGCTCTGCCATTGTCAAGATCAGATGACATTCCCAATACCATATTAGTCTTAATCTGATTCTATATCATCACTAGCACAATGTGTCCTAGCAGCACTTTGGGGTTTATATATTTCTTCTTTTGGGGAAGGATATTATTTACTGTCTGTAATGTTAATGAAATAAGAAGATCTTCCCCATCCGTTAATAGGCATAGCACATGGAGCCTGTGATCACATGGAGCCTAGGTCAGATGGAGCTTAGTGTCACTGTAGGAGGAGCTTGCCTAAGGAGGAGAGAGAGCAAAGCAGAGCTGAGAGAGAGAAACAAACTATGAGTGGAAAGAGTTGGCCCAAGGAGCAGATTGAAAGAAGCAAGAGTGAGTGGGTGGAGGGAGGAATTTGCTTAGGGGAGCTTATTTGTGGGAGACCTAAGAGAAAGAAGGTTTAAGATGTTAGTGCTTTCTGGAGTAGTGGAAAGTACCATGTTCAATCTTACCTCCTGGTATTCTAATGATGTCTCAAATGAATATTTTGGTTTTACCTTTGAGGAAGAGAGTTTATTATATCTTGAGAATCTAACCTGGAATTACACATAATATTCATAGCATCTGCTATGGGTATCACATTGGTGTTACATGGTCATACAACCCTTTATCTGAGAAGATGGCAAGAGGATGTGTGAATTCCCACTAAACAAAATCCATTATGAAGCTCCTGTCCCTTATTATAGACATATAGCTCCTCTCCCATTGGAATGTTTTAAGTAACTACCATTGTTTTCTTCCTCTTCTATTTGATGATGTCACAGAGTAGATATGAAGCTGATATCAGATGATATTCATGGTCATTCTTTAATTGTTTACCTTGGGATTATGTTCTTTAAATCCATGATAAATTTATTGTCACTTCTTCATATTGAAAGTCTGGCAATCTTATTCAGTTATGTAATCAATCAACAAATTTTTAAGCACCTATGGACTAATTAGTATGTTCAGTGCTGATAATAAAAAGAAAAAAATGGAATAGTCCCTGACCTCAATGGTCTTACATTCTATCAGGGCAGATAACACATACCTATATAGACATTAAAAATATACAAAATAGATAGAAGGCATGGGATAGGGGCATTAGTAGTGGGCTTTTTGTTTGACATGAGTCTTTTATTTTCTTTTTGGAGGGGAAAGGCAGGGCAATTGGAGTTAAGTGACTTGACCCAGGTCATATGGCAAAACCAAGTGTCTGAGGCTAGATTTGAACTCTGGTCCTCTTGAATCCAGGGCTGGTACTCTGTTCACTGTGCCACCTAGCCACCCTGTTTGATGTGAGTCTTGAAGGAAACTAAGGATTCTAAGAAGCCAAAAGTGAGAAAGGAGTGCATTCTTAGAGTGGGAAATATCTAGCACAAAATCACTGAAATGAGAAATGGGATGTTGTCCATGAATAATAGTAAAAAAATCCAGACTGGATTAGATAGTTCATCAAAGGAAGAAATGTATATAAATGTTAGAAAGGTAAGTTATGACTAGGTTGTGAAAGGCTTTTAATGATTTAGGGACTTTATTGAGTAGTGGAAAGACATGGTCAGACTGTGTTTTTATGAGTACTTCTTTGGCAGGTGTATGGAAGATAACTGGAAAAGGATAAATCTAAAGCACTGTAACTAACTAGAAGGCTATTGAAATCCCCCAATTCTCAATACTTATTTTCTTAATTTGTACTGTTATAGTTCTTTATTGAGTAGCTTATATAGGCATGCCCTGACTTTATTTCTTTTTCATAAAAAATAAATCACATACTTTTGAAAGCAGTGACTTTTTTGTTTTAGATAGTTTTTGTTTTTTCCATACAATTATATGTAAAAAATACTCTTAGAAATCATTTTTAGAAAATTTTAAGTTTCAAATTTTCCTCCTTTTCTCCCTCCCCTCCCCTCTTATGAAAATGGTAGGCAGTTTGATATAGTTTATACATATGCTATCTTGTAAACATTCCCAGTTGTGGAAGAAGAAACAGATTAGTCAGTCTCTACCCTCTGCCTTTACTTCCCTTTACTTAATCTCTTCCCCACCTCCTTCTCTCTAGGGTAAGATAGATTTCTATATTCAACTGCTTTTGTTTATTATTCCTTCTTTCATGAAATACTGATATCTCATCACCAATACTGATGAGAATAAGGTTCAAGCATTGCCCATAACCCCTTCTCCCATCTTTCCCTCCACTGTAATAGTTCTTTTTTGCCTCTTCATGTGAGGTAACTTATCCAATTCTACTTCTGTCTTCCTTCTTCATCCATTGAACTCCTCTTTCTCATCCCTTAATTTTTTGGTCATTCTGTCAAATCCACCTTAGGTGAATAATATCCTCTGTCTTTGTACATTCCTTTTATCTATACTGTTAGTGATATAAGAGTTACAAATACCATCTTCCTGAGTAGGAATGTAAAAAGTTTGGTTCTATTGAATCCCTTATGTTTTCTTTTCCCTTTTTACCTGTTTATTCTTTTGGGTATTGATATCAGAAGTCAAATTTTTCTAGTCTTCTCCTTATGAAGACTTGAACAACTTCCATTTCATTGAATGACCATTTTCCCTTGATATATTATGCTTAATTCTCCTAGGTGTTTCTTTGTTTTAGTCCTAGATCCTTTGACCTCTGAAATATAATGTTCCATGACTTTTGATCCTTTAATGTTGTACCTGCCAAGTTGTGTGTGATCTTGATTTTGATTCCCTGATATTTGAATTGTTTCTTTTTTCTTTTTTCTTTTTTGTAATAAATTTTATTTGTTTTCTTGTTTACATCATTCATTTTCATGAGATTTTTTAATTACAAATTTTCTTCCCATCTTTCCCCAACCCCAAAACAGTGATCCCACTATAGAGTCCCTCCCCTGGTCTGCTCTCTAACTTTCTGGTAGGGCAGGGAGGGTCTCCTTACCCAACCCCTGTATATCTTGATTCCTAGTTGCAGGCATTGCAGAGCTTTAAATTCTAGATTCTTTCAATTCCTCCCTTGTCACCCACCCCCGCTGGAAGGACAACCAATTCAATACAGGACGTGTAGTAGGTGTAATTATACAGGATATCTTCATAGTGGACATTTTGTGACAGTGATCATATGTCCCTCCTTCCTATCCCTCCCC
>JAQQSW010019845.1:0-10967 GCA_028646575.1 Pseudocheirus occidentalis
TTCCTTCCTTCCTTCCTTCCTTCCTTCCTTCCTTCCTTCCTTCCTTCCTTCCTTCCCTCTATTCTCTTCCTCCCTCCTCGCTCTCTGTCCACATGGGGAATCATACCCTTACCAGAAGGTACTCTGCCCAAAAGAATATAAATATTCATCACTGAAACCTCACAAGATATCTTGGGGTTTACAGGATGGATTTCTTTCTTAAGCACCATCTCTTAAACTCAAATCACTTTGGCTCTCATTGATTGGTCAATAATAAGTCCCAGTCCAAGCCTGTCTTGGTCATTGTTTGGGCCCAGATTGGTTCAGAGTGAATGTAAGTAGCAATTGTTTCTGTTTTGACCAGAAACTCCGAGGGTCTTCTCTTCTCAGATTGATTTTTTTAAACTAAGTAAAAGAGGCCATTCTTTGCCTCATTTCTTATTTAGCCTTAATCATGGAATTGGCTTTGACTTGGTTAAACTGAAATCTGGCAAAGACCTAAGCTTAAAAAGGCTAAGGTCTCCCACTGTGTCTGGAGCCATCATCCCAATCTATATATCAATCTATATATCACCATTGGACCCAAATGGCTCCAGAGGAGAGAGTGAGGCTGGTGACTGCCCAACTCTTCCTCACTTAAATTCAATTTACTTGCCAATTCATGGCATCACCTTCCTGATGTCATGATCCTCATCAAGAACAAAGGACAAACAACAAAATAGGGAACTAGGTGGCTTGGTGGACTTAGATCCAGTACAACTTGAATTCAGATCCTGCCTGTGACATTTCCTAATTGTGTGACCTTGAGCAAGTCACTTAACCTCTCTAGACCTTATTTTCTTCATCTGTAAAATGGGAGAAATAAAATCACTTTCCTCCCAGGGTTGTTGGGAAGATTTGAATGATAGAATATTTGTTTAAAAAAATCATTCAGCATGGTTCCTGGCATATTATCTCCCTTTTCCCTCTCCCTTTAGGGGAAAAAAATCTTCTCTTTAGGTTTTGTGAAACCATTCTCCCCTGGTCCTCTTGACAGTCTGACTACTCCTCATCCTCTTTTTATTTTTAATGGATCTTCATCTAATTCTAGACCAGGTCCCCGAATGATGTAGGTCCCTGAGGGTTCTATCCTAGATGCTTTACTTAGCAGTGATCTGATAGGCTTCCATGGAATTAGCTCCCTATTATCAACTCTATGAAAATGACTCTCAGATCTACCTGTCCTGCCCCAATTTCTCTCCTAATTTCCAGGCTTGCGTCTCCAGTATTGAAAACTAGATGTCCCATAGACATCTTAAACTCACCATGCCCACATCTGAACTCATTAACTTTCCCCTTAATTCCTTCCCTCTTTCTCTGTTATTGTCAATGATACCACTATCCTGCCCCAGTAATAGAGAACTTAAAAAGAAATGAGTATTTAGAAGGAAAGTAATGAGTCTAAGGGATATCACATAGAGGATTTGTATATCTGTAACTTAGGTATCATCCTGAACATCTCACTCTCTCAACCCTTTCCCCCAAATATAGTCAAACATCAAATTTTGTCATCTCTACCTTCATAATATCTCTGGGACACAAGTCCTCTCTGACACCAAAACCACCCTAGTACAAACCCTCATTACCTCACATCTAGACTATTAAAATAATCTACTGGTTGATCCCCCTGCCTCAAGTCCCTCTCCACTCTACTCTATCCTTCACTTAGCTATCAAAATGATCTTCTTATAAGGCAGGTATAACTATATCCCATACTCTCTTGTCTGCCTTGCAAATAAATATAAAATTCTCTATTTGGCATTCAAAGCCCTTCATAGTCTAACCCCCCTTCCTACCTTCCAGTATTCTTGCATGTTTTTCTCCTCCATGTATGATCCTGTGACATCTTCTTCCTTGCTCTTCCTCATACAAGAAAGCCCATCCCTTGACTCTGGGCATTTTCCCTGGTCCCATTGTCCCCCATGCCTAGAACACCTTCCCTCCTTATCTCTGCCTTCTAGTTTCCCTGGCTTTCTTCAAGTCTTGGCTAAAGTCAGCAGGAAGAATTTTCCATTCTTTCTTAATCTTAGTGTCTACCCACTAAGATTACCCCCATCCCCAATATGTCTTTTTTGTACATAGTTATTTGCATGGCTTTTTCCACCATTGGGCTGTGAAATCTTTGAGAGTAGGGACTGTCTTTTGCCTTTCTTTCTATTCGGGTGCTTATCACAATGCCTGGAACAGAGTGAGGGCTAAATGAATGCTAGTTGATTGACTGATCCTAATTGTAATAGAGGAAGCAGAGAAAAAAGCACATTCTACCCCCGGGGATTGGCCTTTGTGAATGTGCAATATGACAGAAACATGAAATAGACATATTATCATCAAGCTTAACATTTGACTTTTTTCTCAGCTGACCTGACAAGATGTGTTCCATCATAGTACTGAAGTTCTCATCTCTTGCCTAATGTCTCAGAATAGAGCCTCCTCAAAACAATAAAGACAATCTCAAAACAATGAAGCCAACCTAATAGTATGTAAAACAAAGTCTGAAACAAAAGAGTTAGAGAATGCAAGGATGAGTGGGATTCTCGGCACAACTTGGAGAACCAAGGACAATGGAGGCAATGTGGAGTCATCCAGTTGGCACAAGAAGACCTATGTTTGAATCCTGATTCTGCCTCTTCTTATTGAAGAGCAGTTTTCTCTTCAGTAAAATCAAGAGTTTGGGCCAGATGACTGCTAAGGTGCCTCCTAGCTCTAATTCCTATAATTCTTTTAAATTTCAGAATGAGGGAGAAGATTGCAGAAAGGAAGGAGAAGAGGTGCTTGGTTACCATTACATGACTAGTAAATGGTGGATTCAGTACCCAAATCTAGGGATTCTGAATTCTGGTCTTATGTTTAGTTGAGACAGGGACAGGGAAAAAAGATTTTTTTTATTAGCCAATTTAGGACATAAATACATTTTCCTTCTAGTCACTGGAAATGGACAAAGATTGATGTCATCCAAGTAAACCATAACTGAAAAAACACATGGCATGGACATAAAGCACACAGAAAATACTTAATCTGGTACAGTTTGTTGGGTCTCTACTTCCTATCAGACTCTGGCCAATTTGTGTTGTCTTCCTTCTGTATCCATTTCAGAAACTCTTTCATCTAAAATTTTTTCAGGCTCCAGTACAGCTGCGAATTTGGAAGGACATATCAGAAACACTCTCCTATCTTGATAGGACATTCACTAGTCTAGACATCTATCCCTATTACTGCCAAACTTGAAAGAGGGAGAGATGGGGAGAGAAAGCATGCAGTCAGGTGCCCTCCTCTTCTCTTTACCATAGTTAGCACCATCCCCCTGCCCCACAAAGATCTAGGCAAACCAGCGTTTGCCTTAGGGTTAAGGGTACTCTAAATTGTCAGGGAAGCCATGAACTGTATGTACATCCCAAACAACAGAGATCCTGCAGAACTTGAAGGAACATTGTTATGATGAGCACCTTCGTGCTAAACAAAACTACATAGATCTCTTCCCCTCACTCTAGATAACAACCTGTCTGCTGCACACTGACTAAATCCTACCCTCTTTAAATGAGAAATAGGGAAAGGGGCTCTGATAGACAAGAGAAGAAGGAAGCTAAAGATCCAAATCTCTGCCCTTTTATTAACGCTCCCAAAGCATTCTGGCCAAGTGCTAAGTTTTTCCTGACCTCCATTTTGCTCAGGTTCCCCTCCTCCAATGCCTAATCTCATATGCCTTTAGTAGCCCTTCCAGTAAAAGAAAAAGAAAAAAGAAAGCAAGCAAAAGAAAGGAAAAAAATCCCAATGCTCACACACTGACAATAAGCAGCTGTATCTGCCACCTCCTAAGGGGCTGTCTGAGTCCCAGGGAACAATGCAAACACATCCATCTTCCCTCCATTTTGCTCTTCCACATTAATAAAGTCAAGGATACAGGCAGCTGGATACAAATGACTATTAGCCCTGTTCTTTCTGCAAATTTAATTTCAACAAGGGAACTGCTGGGCCCCAAATACCCCTGAGCTGACCTTCTCCAGTCCAAGACCAGTGCCGCTGGATTTCTCCTCTTGAAAGCCTCATGCCATCTCCAGCTGCTTCTCTTCCCCTTCTCTGATTCTTTCAAATTAAATAGATTAGGCTAGTGTGTTTATACTTTTTTTGTTGCTGTTCAGTTAATGGATGGGCAGATTTGCCTCCATTTTACAGTGCATTTACCAAACTAAAAAAGTCTTCCTTTTAACCAAGGATGTAAGAACAGCTTTAGATGAAATTTAAAAGGGCACCCAAAGTCTGTGGGAACCTCAAAACGCTGCACTTAACCAAGTACTTTTACTAAAATATTTCCAAACCTATTAATTAAAGTCCATTGCTGCCTTCCTATTACTATTTCTCATTTGTAGAGTCATAAATTTAAGGTCTAACAGGGGAAAAAAATTTACTTCTCTAGGCTCAGAATTATTGAGGTACATGAATGATCAAGATTAGATCTGTAGTGAGCTTTCTTAAATCATAGAAAAATGGAGCTGGAAGAGACCTCTACAATTCAGTCCTTTAATTAAGAGACTTGTTCTGTAAAGTTTGGATTCAGTCAAAGGGCCACACTTCAGGAACTAGAGGGCCACATGTGGCCTCCAGCCCCCAGATTCCCCATCTCTGTTCTAAGCCATACCCTGGCTTCTCCTAAGCCATCTCAAACTCAGGAGGCATCTATTCTATTTTTATTTTTTAAAGCTCTGCAGGAATGCAACTTCTACCACCTTCTTTCTCAGTCTTCTTCAACCCTCCAGGAGGCTCTCCTCCCCTTCAATGCTGTCCATGCTTTTGGTCTGCTAACCTTGCAAATAATAGTAATAACAATAATAATAATAATTAATAATAATACTTTGTGCTCCGAAAGCACCTGATTTTTGTCAAATGCTTTCACAACACTGTGATGTAGACAGAGGTATTGTTAGCAAGTCAACAAGCTCTTAGGAAACATGTGCTATGTGTCCAGTACCATACTAAGTACTAGGTTATTGCCCATTTACAAGTACAGAGACTGAGTTATAGACTTGATAGTAATCAGTTAGGTGGCACAGTAGATACAGGGCCAGGTGTAGAGTCAGGAAGACTCATCTTCTTGAGTTCAAATCTGACCTTAGACACTTACTAGCTGTGTGACCCTGGGCAAGTCACTTAGCCCTGTTTGCCTCAGTTTCCTCATCTTTAAAAGGAGATGGAGAAGGAAATGGCTAACCACCCCAGTATCTCCAGTACCCAGTAAACCATAAGTGGGGTCACAAAGAGTCAGACAAGAAACAACAGCTTGTGAGAAGTGAAGAGAAAAGGTCTTAGAGACCATCAAGTCCAACTCCCTGATTTTTCCTGGGTCCTTTTCTCTTCTGTTTCTATAGGCTTTGACTTGGAGATCTCATCATTTTCCATGGATTTAATTATCTCTATGCTAATGATTCTGAAATCTGCTTCATTTAGTCCTAACCTCTCTGCTAACTTATAGACATTTAACCTCAACATAATCAAAGTGAACTAATTTTCTTTTCCCTCAAACTCTTCCCTTTTCCTAAATTCCTTATTAATCGAGAGCAGTGGTTCTCAACCGTTCTAATACCATGACCCTTTAATACAGTTCCTCATGTTGTGGTAACCCCCCAACCATAAAATTATTTTCGTTGCTGCTTCATTACTGTAATTTTGCTACTGTTATGAATCATAATACAAATATCTGATATGCAGAATGTATTTTCATTGTTACAAATTGAACATAACCCCCAGGTTGAGAACCGCTGCTCTAGAGGACCCTACCATCATCCAGGCACCACCCAAGCTATCAGCCTTGTCCTTGGTTCCTTACTCCTCTTCCCCCCTCTCTTCTCTATCCTGTTAATGTTACCTTTGCAATATCTTTCATGTATGTCCTATGGTCTCCTCTGACACTGACACCTCATGCCTATTGATTGGTCTCTCTACCTCAAGACTTTCTCCTTTCCAATCTATCTTCGATTCAGCTATCAAAATGATCTTTCTAAAGTGTAGGTCTATGTCATCCACCCCACCCATCTGTCCCACCCCCACAGACATACATATACACACATTAAAAAAACTCAAGTAGCTCCTTTTTATTTCCAGAATCAAATAAAAAATCCTCCTCTTGGTTTTCAAGATGTTTCACAGCTTAATCCTTCTCTTCCCCACCCCACCCTGAATTTTCCTCCCCTCCTTACAGTTCCTTGCACAATCTCCTGACTCTGGACATTTTCACTGGATGCTCTCATCCCTGGAATTCTCCATCTCCTGGCCTGCCTGGATTCCTTGATGTTTTAACTTTAATCTCGCCTTTGCAAGAAGCCTTTTACATATCTTCATAATCCTAATGCCTTCCCTCTGATGATTATCTCAAATTTATCCTGTATATATCTTGCTTGAATTTAGCTGTCTGTACATTGTCTCCACCTTTATGTTTTTAGCTGTTTGAGTGTTTAGCACAGTGCCTGACACAAAATAGATATTTAAAAAATATTTGTTGACTGGCTAGACACCACCCTGGAAGAGTATAAACCCCAGATATTGGTCTGTGTAGGAAACTGTGAAGCTACTGCTGGGGAGGACATCATAGGGTATTATAGGGGGTTGGGATGGGAGAGGAACAGGAGGCATGGACCAAGGAAGAACTCATCTGGGATATGCCTGCATACCATCTGGTAGCTTCCAATTTTAATTAATTATTCTGGCTAACTAGGTGCTAAGCTCAGTTGTTTCTATGCAGATGAAGGACACTAAGTGCTGTCAAAATAAAAATGTAAAAATTTTCAAAATTTCACACTCTTTAAACATTATTATTTCAAATTTTTACATTTTCCAAATTTCAATACTGGGGACAAAGGTCTTTACCACTTTGCCCTAGTTACACTGCTCATGTTATTGATAGCAATTGTCCAAGGTGTCCACAGAGCTGTCTAAAATAAATAACATAATATTGATTTCAAACTCCAAAGCCAAAGGCATCACAGTGAAGCCAAGATGTATATTTCTCATTTCAGCATTTAACAGATTAGTACATTAGCAGGAATATTTTATTCTTAGAGCAAAAGATCACAGACAGAAAAAGCCTATATGATGTGGTCCCTAATAGTCCCTCATAAATCAGGACATAATATGTTCCAATCCACAGCCACCATTTCTTGGGATATAACTGAGAAATCTTTTTCCTTCTATCGTAAACAGGTATGCTGTGGCTTAAGTCAGGACTAAGTCTGCAAAGTGAGACAAAGCATTCAGTGCCTGCGGTGTATGTGTAAAGCCTTCAGCTCAGGGCTATTGATGGAAATCTCCTGAGTGGGCTGAACATGAAGTCTCTGATAGGTGTGGATTGGCTGACTCTTGGCCAAACAAAGTAATAGAGGGCTTCCATCCACTGAGGTGGCAATAAGACACGCATTACAAAAAGAAATGAGGATTGGCATGTCTCACATGTAGTTGTGTGTACATATATACATACATATCATAGCTCATAGGCTTATAGGACATGAAAGAAGGGGTCTTAGAGATTTTCAGCTCATCTCTCTCATTTTATACACACTTGTCTTTAATTATAATGTATGCCTATGCATGTGTCGGCTTTTTAAAAAATATTTTAATTTCTAAGGCTTTGTAGTTAGAAGTCATCAATGAAAACTGAAGAAGGGAGCTCCCCAGGGATCTGACAATAGAGAAAACTCTAAGTGGAACGTGGAACAGGCAGAGTCTCTGCAGGAGTGTGGTTGGTTTCAAGAGAAACTATCCTCTTTTATGCCCATTAGTGATAGTTGTTCAATAAATTGAGTTATTATTTATAATAATAATTTTCCTCTCCCCGGGATAGGGTGGTGGATTGGCTGATCATATTTGGATCAGCCAGGGCTCCATGCCTTGCTGAACTTTAGCTAGGAGAAATCCTTCTCTGTGGAGAAGAGTCTGGGGATACCAACCCTGATTAACCCCACCTTACTCTTATCACTCTTTAATTCTGCCTTTTCCTCCTCATTTATGTGTTTAAACTGCATATTGTTCTTTTGTGGTTGCTATTCTGCTTAATAATTGTACTCATGTTGCTTTATGTGTGTAGGCTTTAAGACTGTGGATGCCTAGAGGGCTGGAAGCATGTCTCATTTCTTTTATTATTCTTAATAATCATAACAATTCATAGTCATATAATCACTTAACTGGTTTACAAAGCACTTGCCCTACACTGTCCAAAATAACCTGGGGATGTGGGCAGGATATTGTCAACCCCATTTTATAGATGGGGAAACTCGATCTCAGAGAGACTAAATAAATGGATTATGGTCACACAGCTGGTCTCAGAGACGGTGTTCAAATTCAGGTTTCTTAATCATACCCAGTGTTTCTCCTGCTATGACCAATCACTCAGCATTTATTAACCACTTACACAGTACCAAGTACTCTGCTACGCACAGGGGGTACAAAGGATAAAAAGATACCCTCCCTGCCCTCTAGGGGTTTACATTCTATTGAGCAAGACAATACTTACATATACAAGTTTATTAAAAAAAATAAACATATAAATTTATGGGGAAGGGGGTAAGGCATTAGTAGCTAGATGTGGAAAGATTCAGGAAGGACCTCATATGAAAGTTAATGCTTGACCTCATCTTTGAAGGAAGCTAAAGTTTCTACAGACAGAACCAAAGAGGGAGCACACGCCAGGCATTTGTAGAGTTCTTTCCTTATAACTTGTAAGGCCTCCAGTGCTATAAATATCATCAGCTTTATTTCACAGAAAACTTAGTAGGTATAAAGTGACTTGTCCAAAGTCACACAATTTAGTTACTAAGTGGAAGTCAGGATTCAAACCTAGGTATTTCTCGCTTTCACTGTGTATCCTGCGGCAGTTTTGTATGGTCTGGGAGTCAGGAGTCTTGTCTGCCTCTAAGAAGCTGGGCAGCCTTGGGCAGTTTGCTTACTTTTTCAACATCAAGAGCTCTTGATGAACAGATTTTAGGAGTCTGAAATCTTGGATGGGAAAAAACACACACATATATGTACGTACATACATACATACATACACAAATCTTTATTTTCACTAACTTAGACTGAAAAGCTGCCCAGTTGGGGGCATGCCATAACAATCATTAGAAAATGGGGACAAAACTTAGGAAAGGCTGTGACGTCCTTTGACATCGTGGCATGTGAATGGATGAGGGTGAAACAAGTGGAAATATGGTGCTCATTCTTAAAACCACTTAGATATAAATGGAAGACCCTTGGGCTTTCTCCAATTTGCCTAGGCAATTCTTAACCTAGCAATTTAGGAAATGTTTAAAAAGGGAAAGAGAAAAAGGAAGACTAAATCGGTTACCATTAAGATAAAGTGATGGAATGAACAGCAGTTGAAAATGATTTGCATAGTTTAATTAATAAATGAGATATTACTGATTTTTTAAAAAAGCATTTCCTGCAATTACTTAAAAACATTATTCTGGAAAGGGACCCTTAGGCTTCACCAGAGTGCCAAAGGATTCATGATGTTAAAAAAAAAAAGGTGGGGGTAAGAACTCCTAGTCTAGATCTTAATTTCCTTAGATATAAAAATTCAGAATTTATACCACACAAAGTAAAAAGGTAGATCACTATCAGCTCTAAATTTTGAGAAACTTTCCCCAAAGTGATTGATGTAGTACTCTGTACACAGTCAGTACTAGACGATTGTTTGGTAAATGTTGTTATTGTTGTTCTTACTCATGTCCTGTTGACCCCATTTGGGACTTTCTTGGCAAAGATACTGGAGTGGTTTTGCCTTTTCCTTCTCTAGCTCATTTCACAGATGAGGAAAATGAGATAAATAGGGTTAGGTGACTTGCCCAGATTCACACATCTAATATATCTGAGGCTAGATTTGAATTCATGAACAAGAGTCATCCTGATTCCAAGACCATTGTTCTATCCACTGTACCACCTAGCTGCCCAAACATGGTGGTTACCTAATAGCTGCTCTTCTCAGACTCCTGATCCCAGTGTGGGACCCAGGAACACTGAATAAACGAATGTGTAAATTCCTATCCAAGAATTCATGGATAAAACACCAAGTTTTGCAGACAAATATGATTCCTCTGTTGACTGTGGGATTTAAGTCTAGGGTAAGTTAAATACTAGTTAAACTTTACCTGGCAACTCAAACATTTGTGATCACATGTAGACCTAATTTCCACATTTTCTACTCCACTTTCCATGGCTATCTGGGGTGGGTTTAGGCTTGCAATGATTTATTCATTGTCTCTTTCTGTCCTCCTGGTCTCTGTTCTCTTTCTTCTAATGCCCTTAAAACCGAGGGGAGTCTAAGGCCCATTAAACAGGTGATCGATTTCCTTTTATTCTGCATCTGCTACTTACTGTCTTCAGTCCAGATCCAGTCAGTCAACAAATTTTTTTTTAAAGTCCTACTATGTGCCTGGCATTGTGACAAGTACTGGTTATATCAAGAAAAGTAAAAACAAAGAACTTGCTATCACAGAGCTCACATTCTATCAGAGGTGACATCATGTAAATAACTACATACATGCAAGCTATATACAGGTAAATAAAAGGCAATGACAGAAGAAAGGCATTTGTATAGCAGAAGGTGAGATTATATCTAAGTCTTGAAAGAATCTAAGGAAATTAAGTCAGAGGGAAGGAGAAGGCCCATTTCAGGCATAGGAAAAAGCCACTGGAAAGGGAGAAAGTCAGGGGATGGAACGGCATGTATGAAGAATGGCCAGCTAGCCAGGACAGCTGTTTTGTGAAGGACATGGAAGGGAGTAAGTATAGGAAGACTGGAGAGGTAGAAAGGAACCAAGCTGTGAAAGATTTTAAATGGCAGAGGACTTTACTCTGTCAGAACAGAATATTGTTTTGATCTTGGCCATAATAGGGAGCAACAGCGTTTACTGAGTAGAGAGGTGACATGGTCAGATCTATTGGTATATTCAATTTCAGACCTTCCTCCC
>JAQQSW010019846.1:0-10967 GCA_028646575.1 Pseudocheirus occidentalis
TTTCTTTCTTTGTTTCTTTCTTTGTTTCTTTCTTTGTTTCTTTCTTTGTTTCTTTGTTTCTTTGTTTCTTTCTTTCTTTCTTTCTTTCTTTCTTTCTTCCTTCCTTCCTTCCTTCCTTCCTTCCTTCCTTCCTCTTTCTCATAGGCATGCCTAGGCTACAATAAATTGGGATCACATTCTGGGTTCCACACTTTGGAGAGAAGACCCTCATTGTTGCTTTTTTAATGGTGTCTCCTTTTTTCCCCTTGATCTTTAACCACCTTTCAGCTGTACATAAAGGTGAAGAGGCAGTAAAAGAAGGAATGAGAACATGATTCTGTTTCACCTCAGTCCTTACATCCCCTCAGGGATGGCCTTACTTACTCAGTGCCAATCAGAACTTTAAGTATGGTGGAATGACCAAGACTTTGACATAGGTTACCAACCTCCAGGGGTGCATGGAGGACATATTTCCTCTATGTTTGCATCTCTGTACTTCACAATCCCCTATGAGCTTGTGCTGGGACAGTGAGGCTTACTTTGCTGGAGCTTACTTTCTGCCACGTGGGTCCCAGACCCTCCTCTGGGTGTTGTCTAATTCAACTACATCAAAGTATTCTCTGTAGCAACTTGTGTCCTCTATAACTTGTACTACAAAGGAATAAAATCATCTTTCTCCTAGGAGAGTCACCTATTCCCAAAGGAATCTCATTCTGCCACCACCTTTCCAGACTTCCTGCCTTGCCTGGTGCTTCCTCCTTAACAGGACCCTCAT
Organism: Pseudocheirus occidentalis; assembly: GCA_028646575.1. Taxonomy (NCBI): domain Eukaryota; kingdom Metazoa; phylum Chordata; class Mammalia; order Diprotodontia; family Pseudocheiridae; genus Pseudocheirus; species Pseudocheirus occidentalis. The sequence goes on from JAQQSW010019846.1 coordinate 755, forward strand.
CCCCTTCATCTCCCCTCAGAGATTGCCTAGTAAAATTGGGCCAGGAGAATCCTATTCCTTTGCAATCTCACCTTTCACTCCCCTTTAACCTACCCATTGGCCTCCTCTATGATAATACCATGCCTCATGGGACTATACTGAACTAGAGAAAATTCAGTTTTGCACATTCTTCTCCCACCTCCATCTGAGGATTGCCTGGTGGGATTGTAGGATCAGGGGGCAGATATTACTTTGAAGTCCCTCATTTCATTCTTCTACTCACTGAGGTTGTCCATTGAGTACATCCTCTGAACATTCCCCCTACTTTCCCTCCCCAGCTTCTTTCCCCTAACTTTGCCTTGGGATCCAGGATTCCTAGTTTTAGTACTGAATATAATAACTGTCTTCATGGACTTCTGTTGCTTATGGTCTCTTGCTCTTAAAAGAAGAGAAGAATTTCTTCAATTTAATGGGCAGGGACATTGTAAGCATTTTGGTAGTGATGTACTTGACACTCTAAAGTTCTCTGATTCAGTCAACCCTAAACAACATCCAACAGTCATGGAATAAAATGTCATAGTTAGATGAGATGCATCTGAAAATGAAGATTCTCAGAAATTCAACTGTGAAATTTCAAAATTTTATCAATTGCCTTTCAATTAAGTTTTACACATGAGCAAACTGATGAATAGTTGTTTAAAACTGTCTTCTTATGTTCAGATTTTTGAACTATTTGGAAAATAAAAGGGGTTAGGAGCCTCTAAATTGAAAAAAATCCTTTATTACCTAATTGAGGAGTGAGTCAAAGCTATTATAGTTACTCAATAATATTAAGCAAGTCTGTTTTGATAAAGGAAAATATGTGGAGGGCATCGCAAAAGAGAAATGAACGACATAAAGACGTCTAAACTTTTATTGATGTGAAGAGACGTCTGTCTCTTAAAAGACAGACATTCATACATCTGTCTATAGTAGATCTATTATCAGCACAACTGAGGTTGTCGGTTTGCTTTGAGACAATATGGTTGAGGAAAGAAATGTCTTCTTAGTCAACAATCTTCGGGATCTAAAGCAAGTGGCCAACACAGAAAACATTTGGTTGTGTCAAATCTCGCTCAATAAAATGGGTATGACTACCAGTCTTTTAACAACAAAAAGGGGGTATCTCATATGGGCGTATTAGCACATGACCCTTTGGGGAAATGTTATTTCAGTATAAACATAAAAATGGCATCTATAAATTAAGAACATAAATTTTAATAGTAACTCTTAACATAAAGGCACAAAGCATTCTCATGAAAAAATAGAATTTGATTATTAATTGAGAAACAGAGAGATGGCTTATGAGAGAGAGCCAGAAAGGGATCATTATCTCTAATCAAGCTTCATGAAAATAAAGTCAAAATGACCCTATTATTGGGTTATTGCTCTGACAGCAGGAAAAGAGAGACAGATGATCTGAAAATAGAGGAGTTGTAATTGACTTCTCTATACCCTTCTCACTACTTCTGGGCTAGTTTTGTTGTGTGTGATTGCCTTCCCTCATGCTAGTCTCTTTCCTTCTTCCACCCTCCCTGAGTATTAGAGACAAAATTACACCACCTGCATTTCAAAGTCTTTGCCAGATTGGATAGTCATTAGAGAGGTTCCTTTTTAAGTCATAGGTCAGTTTTGAACTGAGTAGATTCAACCTTGCTAATATCAAAAAAATGAACTTTCTTAATCTAATCAAATAGTCCTTTGCTATGTTCTTTCCACAAACCTATTATTCTGCACGGAAATGATTGGGGATGTGCGTTATTACAAATTCCTCCTTTCTCTACTTTAAAAGGCTTGAAGGTGTCAGTTATAATATTGGGAATATTTTAGTAATTCACCTATCAAGTCCCTCTGTTTGGACAGCCTTATTATTATTATTATTTTTTGCCAGTGTGAAAAACAAGACACATGGGCTTGGAGCAAAGATGAATCATGCTAAGAAAAGTTTTGAAATGTCAGTTCTTGCTAAAAGTTCTAGCACAGAGACGGTCCTGAAAGTCAGAACTGAAGTCTGGTTGGTGAGTGACTGGGCTAGAAATGGGGTAGTCTGGAGCTGAAAACTATCCAGAGCCTCTATGAGAATGGTGGAGGGAAATCCTAACAGAAGGAACTAGGAGGAAGTCCAGATCACTAGACAGCTGGTAACAGATTGATGGTGTGATACATCAAGGGAAGGTGTTAGCAGCCACTAGGCAAAGGCATAATGCCACAATGCCTAGCACATTCCTGGCTCAGAGTTGGTACCTAATGAATTTTTGTTCATTAATCATGAAGGAGGTCCAATAGTAGGTGACAGATAGAAGTCTCAAGATACAGGTATAGGACAATGCCATTATACCAAGAAGCCAGGAACTGATGAGGGAAGGGGGATGGTGGTGGTGGTGTCAGCAGCAGCTGAACCTGGTAAGGAATCAGAGCAGTGACCAAACTACCTGCTTGACCCAGCCCAATAGTTGATTAAACTATCTAGCCCAAGCTCTATAAGGAGCTCACCTAGCTGAGCATCAGAGTGACTTATCCATCACCAGCGTTATGCTCTGTAGTGAACTTCATTAGGACCTTTAAGAGAAAGGAAGTTCCTTTAGTTCTGAAGTTGTGGGTTTCCTAGCCATATGTGCATTCTACATGTGATCTGTTATCATAATATTTTGTATTTTACCCTTACATACTCTGTGTATTTGTAGGCAAATGCATGTCTGCTTTGGAGGGAAATGCTTTGAAATTCATACTATGCCATTTGAGTGACTTTGCTAAAGAACTACATGCTGAATCGTAAGGGGAGCATACATGTTGGGGTTCATGAGCTAGTTCTAGGGGGACTGCCACCCACAGGATTACCCTAGAATCCTAAAAATAGTAGCAGCCAATTCTCTGGGGACCCAACCTGTGTGTTCAAGTGGAGTTTAGGGAGGGGAGTCCAGAGTGGAACATTACATGAACAACCAAACTACGGCTTCAGGGGTCCTAGTATTTTTCCTGTCTTAAAAATGTAATAAAACTTATAATACTACCTCATATTTATAGATTATTTTATGGCTTACATATTACTTTACACACATTATCTTGTAAATTCTTACAATAACCCTGTGTGGTCAGTACATTCATCCAGAAATGAGGTAGTTCAGTGGCAGTCATAAATGTTCACAACAGTAATTCTTACTGTAGAGGTATAGCATTCCTTTTCTGAGGGGTACCATAGATTTTATGAAAAGATCACATTTATTCTTGCACCATCATTGGTTAGAGTATTGAGACACATGATTTCCTGTAAGTGGATTATCTACTTTATAGATTATCCATTATTATCTGGAAGCTTTCTCTAGACTTTCTGACCAGTTGGGTCTGTGAAGTAGGACCAAGAATCTGGGTCAGGATAAGGGTTGAACATGAAGGAAAGAAAGTATCAGCATTTCTAAGTATGGGTGTGTTGGTCCAAGCTATGGATAAGTATAATACATGCTTCTCTAGTATGATTTAGAAAGGCAGTGTGGGACAATGGAATTAGCAATGGAATTAGAGTCAGGTGACCTGAGTTTGAAATCTTACTTTTTTATTTAAAACTGTGGGACCTTAGTCTACACACCTTTGCTGATTTGGAGGTCCAGGTTCCTCTCCATTGTTAAATGAAAAGGTTGGAATAGATGATTTATAAGGGTCTTTCCAGCTCTATAGGAGCTGAGCAGTGTCACTGGATTCTGCTTGCCCAAATAGCCTTTCCTGCCATGTAGTTTGCCATCATTAGAGTCAATCTTTTGGATACAGGTTGTGATCTTGCAAGCTAATAGTCATCTCAGGCTGCATATATAGTAGTTTCTGCCCATATGGAAGGAAGGACTATAATTTTCCTTGACCAAACCACATCTGGAATGCTTTGGTCAGCCCTGGACCGTTCCTGAAGGACATTGACAGCCTGGAGAATATCTGCAGTAGGGCAATCAGGACAGTGTAAGGTTAATGGGTTATAAGATCTTCCACTCCCATTAATAGGCCTATGTGCCTAACTGTGATACATTGTGAATCACATAGAACCCATTGGAGGAGGAACTTGCTTAAAGAGAAGCCTGCTTAAAGGAGGCTTGCTTGTAGGAAGGCTTTCACACCTTTTGGTGCTAATCTAATTAGGCACTGAGTCCTGAGGGTTGTTTTGCCTTCCATTCTGAGAAGTGTGTATATGCTGTGAGTCGGTGTTTTGCTTTGGGGGGTTGCTTATGAGAAGGATCCTTCCATTTCCTTGTTGAGACTCTGAGTATCAGTATCTTCAGGACCTTCCCCATCGCCTCCCCCCCCCCCCCCAGATATAAAGGCTGTCTTGACCCAGTGATGTATGTAAAGTGTATAGCTTTGATTCCGGCAGTCAGAGCCCTATGGGCCTTCATGCTAATTTCTCTGAGTGTATTTTCTCTGCTATTCACGATGCTGACCTTTCCCCTGAAATAGTAAATGTAATTACAAGTAGGTCTATTAATCCCTTTTTGAACAGTCTTTCCTAGAAAAGCAGATCAAAGAACCTGTGCTAGGAGGCCGCCATCCTGGGTATGCTATGTTGTTTGCTGTTGCAGATGGTAAGGAGACTCACAATATAAAGACTGGTCAAAGACGTTGAGGAATTTTAGCCTGAAGAAGAGAAGGCTTGAGGGAAAAATGAAACCTCTCCTCAAGTATTTGAAGGCCTGTCATGGGGAAGAGGGATTAGTTTCATTTGGGTTGGCTTAAGAGGATAGGATTAGGACCAAGAGATGGAAGTTGCAGGGAGGTAGATTTTGGCCCAGTGTAAGAAAAGCTGTCCATAAATAGAACAGATGTCTTGAGGAGAAATGAATGAGACTTAATATGTGCAAAGTATTATGACAAGTGCTAAGGAAACAGGCAGAAAAGCAAGCCAGTCCTTGCTCTCAAGGAACTCAGGGAAGACAAAATAAAAGAGGAGGGATGGTTTGGTTACAAGAGACAGTTCCTTAATACTGTAGATCTTTAAAGAGAGACCAGATGAACACTTGTCAGTTATGTTATAGTATAGATTGAGTATGGGATGGATGGTGTCCAAGGTGCCTTTCAACTCAGAGATTCTAGGATGCTATGTTCCCATTACTGGTTGAGATTGGTGGCTAGGGAATTTCCTAAAAGGCATCTTTTTAAAAAAAATTAACTCCTTTGCTCTTGTCTCTGGTTATTTATTCTAGGAAACTTTTAAGGTTTCTACTTTAGTAGCAGAGCAGGCACTGTGATTTAGGCATGAAGAATAAAACAAGATTAAGAGAATAATGAAAATGAATTAGTTAATTAGCCTATTAAACATAAATAGTAAAACCAAATAATATTAGATATAATAGAGACCTTTCAAATCCCTTGAATACAATAATGGATCTTCTTACTGATTTCAGAGCTCCTCTAATGACACAGATCACAGTACATTCTTATTTGCTTATCCTGTGTGACTCCTTTCCATGGCCTCCCATAAATTTTGCCAAAGAGGACAATCTGGTTTGCTTGAGACCTTCTCGTCTTGACCCCACGAGAGTACCAGGAAATCACTCTGATTTTGCACTTGTCACTTCTTGTCCTCACCATGTGAACAGCCCTTCTTTTCTTCTTATTGTACTGTTTCTAATGACATCTTTTATTCCTGATCTTCTTCAGAGTTCTTCATTAGTTTGATGTCGCAGCCTTTTTACACCCATGGTGTACCTCCCCATTGCCCTTTGAATGATGTTAATTTTTTAGCAGCCCTGAGAAGGGCTGATGATTCTGCACAATCCTGCCTCACTTAAATCAAATTGGCGCATCCATCACATGCATGTCAAGACATCATTCATTATTATTGATCATCCACAGATGAACACACTGTACCCTGACCCTAACATTGTCACGTTGGTCTTCAAAAATGAAGGATGAACAACAATTTATTTTTTATTCTTCAGAAACCATAGTATTTGATGTTTTGCTGCAATAAAGCAACACCAATAGACTATTAATGTTGAAATGATAATCTTTGCTTTATGGCAACCTTGGAGTCATAAAAGAAACTTTCCTGTTTCCTAAAGGCAATTCAGGTATCTTCATACTGTTCACCTCTAGTCCAAATTAATGGGTCATCTTTACTATCTGTGCCTGATATACATATTTATGGACAAGGAGAGAATCACAGAGGAAAAAATACAGAGTGAATATTTTTTGTAGAACTATCCCAAAGTGTAATGGCCTGCCTTTGGAGATGGTTGGTAATTCATTCCCTAAGCTTTACAAATGGAGGCTTCAGGATTATTTCCTGGGGATGTTGTAGAATAGTGGTATCAGACTCAAATGAAAGGTCTCATATTGACTTAGAAATCCCCAAATTAACATTATCTATGTTGTATTTTATTTTTTATTTATTTTTCTAAACATTTCCCAGGTACATTTTAGTCTGATTTCAGCTATACTTGAGGATTTTGCAACTTCTGCAAAGGCTATGCCTACTCCTGATTTTTTGATTCTATGACTATGATAACTCTATAGATTCACATTGTAGTCTATTGCAAATGGAAGGAAACTTGGAAATCAGTTACTCCAACTTTCTGATTTTAGATATTAGAGAAATAAAAGAAAATTAATGGCAGAGACAGGACTAAAACCTAGGTGTTCTGACACAATTTTGTGACCTTTTTATTATGCCCCTCAAATTCAAACAAGTTCCTAGTATTTAAACACCGGTTTTACAGAACTTTGCTCTACACAAAGGTGGGACCAATGCATCTAAAGAGTAACAATGAAGTTGGATAGCCTCCAGGTTAAAAGCCCTCTATTTTATCACAGGAATGAACTATGCTGATCAATAGTTGGGTTGCTTGAGAAGGAATTTCCAAACCCCTTGGCTTAATGTCACTTGCTAGGCATCAAAATGGAGTCTCATAGACCCTGGGCCCATCTATTAGAATGTATACTCCTTGAAGCTAGAGATTGTTGTTGTTGTTTATTTGGTCTGTCTTTGTATCCCTAGGGTTTAGCACAGTGTCTGGGGTACATAATAAGTATTTAATAAATACTTGCTGACTGACTGACAGATGCATCTATTGAAATTTCACATCATTGTCTAACCAGATTCCTTCAGTATGAGACAATGATGCTCCAACAGAGCAGGTATTGAGTCCCAGGGTTCAAGTTGAAGCATAGGCTCCTTCTCAGTCTCCTTTACAGGATCCTTGTCTAGGTCACTACTACTGATAGTAGGTGGCCCACTGGCCTTTGATATGGGTCCTCTTCTATTGTCCCTCTATACTGTTTCACTTAGTGATCTCTTTAGTTCCCAAGGATTCAACGATTCACCTCTTCAGATGACTTAGTTCCACTTATCCCACCCTAACCTCTTTGCTGACCTCCAGTCAGCTCCAATTGCGTATTGGATGCCTTGAAGTAGATGTCCTGTAGACATCTTAAAAGGTGAATTTGTTCTAAGAGGGAATATTTTGAGCACAACACTAATTTTGAATTTACTTCTGTAGGATTTCTTCCTCAAGAAACAGAGAGAGAACACAGAAAACTGTACTGCCTTCAGGCATTCACAAGTAGCAACTCTTTTTTTTTCTGAGGGAGGAAGGCAGGGCAATTGGGATTAAGTGACTTGCCCAATGTCACACAGTTAGTAAGTGTCCAGTGTCTGATGTCGGATTTGAACTCAGGTCCTCCTGACTCCAGGACCAGTGTTCTAATAACCGTGCCAAGTCACTGCCCCAACAAATAGTGATGCTTCCGAGGCTCACTTGCATAAGCAAACATGCTGCTGCTGCTGCTGTTTGTCCTTCGTTGTTGAAGAGGACCATGACATCAGGAAGGTGATGCATGATATACAAGGAAATTAGATTTAAGTGAGGGAGGGCTGTGCAAAGTCACCAGCCTCACTTTTTCCTCTGGAGCCATCTGGGTCCAGTGGCCAGGTCTTTTTCAAGGTAAAGCGTCATATTTATTGTATACCTTCTGGCTCAGAAAGAACTGTGTTTGGATAAAGGATGGTCTACCCCACTCCCACTCTCACCTCTACCCCAACTGTCTCTTGAGGACAGAAGTTGTGACTGGGCCAACCTGCTTGTATAGGGTGAGACCGTGGATGCAGCTACTATTTATTGCAATATTTATTGATATATTTCTGAATCATTTGACATGTACAAAACCATGCCATCATTTTTATTAAGATCCTATCCTTTTTTTGTGTGTGTCACTGATAAAAGTTGTTGAGCTTTGTGCCCTTAACCTCATTTTCCTTGTAAGAAAGGAAAAAATTTCCTCCTTTCTTCATAGTTTTTGTTGTGTTTTTGCAAAGCACTGGGCTTTCTGGGAATGCATATATTGTGTTATAGCAGAGTTGACCATATCCTTAGCACCAACCAAATTGCCCACCACGTAGTAGATACTTCAGTGTTTGACTGACTGACTTGCAGTAGTATATAAGCTGCTCTGTGGTAGTGGATAGTAGAAAGAGCACTGGATTTGGTATTCAAGGATCTGGGTTCTAGTTTCTTTCCTGCCACTTTCTTGTCCTATGATCTTGCAAGAGTCTCTTCCCCTCTGTAAGCTCAAATTTCCTCAAACTTTAAAGCACTATGTAAATGCTAGCTAGCTATTCTTTTTCTTCTTCTTAATAATAATAATAATGATGATGATGATGATAGTAAACTCAGGTAATAATTTTCCTACTACTGCCTTTCCAGGGTCATTGTGATAATCAAATGAAATAAAATCCATCAAGTCCAATGTTATAGAGATGTCAGCTATTATTATTAGGTTGTTGGACAGTATAATTCCTTCTTATATGAAATCTAAAAGTTTCTTTTCTCTTCATAAACAAATAAGCAAAGAGGTATAAACATATGAATGCAGATATCTGCATTTTTAATAGATTTTCCTTTTGGGAGGCTGTGGTCAGAAGTTTTGCAAATGCCTAGTGGGGCACACCTACAATCTCGGCTAATAGGGACGTTGAGGCTGTCAGATCTCTTGATCTCTTGGGTCCTGAACTACAATAGGGCGTGTAGACCAGGTGTTTGAAATAAGTTTGGACCAATTTAGTGAAGCCCCAAGGAGGGGAGGGGCATCAGCTTGCTTAAAGAGGAGTGAATAATCTTTAGTGGAATCAAGGCCATGAGTGACCAGCACCTGCACTTTCTAGTCTGGGTGAGACTTATTCAGCCTTTAAAAAATGGGGAACGAGGGGGACAGCTAGGTGGCACCCAGGTGGTGCGGTGAGTAGAGTACCAGCCTTGGAATGAGGAGTACCTGAGTCTGAATCTGACCTCAGACACGTGTATTAGCTGTATGATTTTGGGTGAGTCACTTAACCCCAATTGCCTTGCCTTCTCTCTAAAAAAAAACAACTAACTAAAATGGGGGAATTGATGCTAACGATCTGGATTAATCCATATATATTTTCCCTGGTTTGGGGATAGGGCACATGCTAACAAGTCTGATGCACCTAAAAAGGAAGCCAGCTTCTTTATGTCACCAGTGGCTCTGTGTAATGGTAATCAATTTGTCTGATATACTTAGGGTTAAGTAGATCCTAGCAACTTAGGGCTAAGTGTAGAACTCTGTCCATTGGTGAAAAGGTGTGAATTCCCTTGGTGAAAAGGTGTGAATTCCCCTATGACTTGGAAGAATGCTATTGGCTGAGACACTCAACTGTTCACTTGGGAGAAGGCCAGTGTTTAGAAGCAGGAGAATTTTGGAGAAACAGACAGATTTTGGATTTGGCTCCTGAGTGGCTGACTGAAGACACGAACATGATGGGACTTTGTTTGTTGGTGGCCTGGCTGATCCTTGAGTTCCAGGCAAGAGAAGTCCTGAAGGATTTGAGGTGTGCTGAATCCTGTGAACTTCAGTGTGTGCCGGGGATTGCCCTGAGGACTGGACAAGGACCTGGGAACTGTTTGTCTCTGAGGACTGGACGAGAACCTGTAAGCTTTCAGCTCCTGAATCTAGGTGATTGTCTGGCAGATTCAGGAGGGAGCTGGGACCAGGGAAGGGGATCCAGGGAATCAGAGAGACCACCCAGACACAAAGTGAAGAAAAGGCCTCCCCTTGGACTAAACTTAGGCTTGTTGGAAATCAAGGGGTGGAAGGCTTGTGTGGTTATCTAAGAACTTTATTTGTAAACTACAGTTAATGGTTACCCCAGGAGTGGAAGATCAGTATATTGTGAATTGTTGATTGAATCGACTCCCTCTTA
>JAQQSW010019847.1:0-10966 GCA_028646575.1 Pseudocheirus occidentalis
TTCCCATTCCTGAGGGTGGGGAAGTTTCGGGCAAGTTTTTTGGAGACCGATTTCGGCCCTTGCAGGTGGTAGTCTTGGCGCAGTGAGTAGAACGAGCGCTTGACTTGGAACCAGGTTCAAATCCTGCTTTGTGTACCTTCCTCTGCTTGCCTGCCTCGGCAGTCACTTCATCTCTCTCCAGTCTCATCTCTAAAGCATCGATGACCGCACCTACCTCCCGGGGGTTGAGGATTCAAACCTTAAAGATTTTATGTCATCATTACTATCATTATTACAGCTAATTCCTCACAGGGGAATGGGGGGTGGGGTTGTCACTGCGCTGGGTTTTGTAGGAGGCTGTCCACTAGGTTTTCTTGCTTGAGTGCGGCCAGAGGTCAGTGAGTTCCCACCGTTCTCCATTCCTCCGCAGCCCGGGGTACCTAGGACTGATAACATTTTGCTCTGCAGCTTTGGCAGCTCGGCGGTGTTCGGGAGCATGTCCTTGTCCCTGGAGGAGTTAACCAGCATCGAGCCTGCAGAGTAAGTAGTGGTAGTTTGGGGAGGGTCAGGCAGGAGGACCAGGATGAGACGAGATAACAAAACTTAGGGGACGAAGCTAAAAGCAATTCCTAAAGGGGAGGAAAAATCATCTCTAAATTAACTTTCCTTGTCCGAAGACCGGATGAATCACGGAAGTGGGCGTGCAACTAAAAAGATGAGAGCAAATCAAAAATCCCCAACTAAGCAACAAAAGTAGAAATGTTGAAAATGTAAAAAGATCATAAAACAGAAAGGACGGCAATCAGAAACTGTTCTACTCACGAAAGACAATGTAGCTTCAGAAGTTTCTTTAACTGCTTGTGAAAAGTTCGTCCCAGGTTATGAGTTGTTATGCTGTTGTATAAGGTAACGCCTGAAAATTTTTAAATGGCTAAAATTTCATCTTGTGAGTGTACAGGATAATTCTGAGGGGGTGGGAATGGATTATTGTAAGGTTTGTGCTGTAATTGATATATGGAACAAGAGGTGATGAGGGAGAAAAATTGAAGAATTTTAAAGGCATCCACAGAAACTAAGGGAACCAAGAAGAGAAGATATTCCTAGGATTTTGTAGCTTTTTCCCCCCATTTTTTTAAAAAGTGAAATGAACTACATCTCTTTATGCCTTCCTTTTTTAAAATGGGAAACAAAAAATAGAATGGTCATGAAGTATTTTATTTTGTTAATTTTTATTAATCCCACTAGAGATTTTACTTGTAGTACTTCATTGAGTAAAAGGTGCTTCAAAGTCCATAGAAGTAGACTAAGAGAGAAAGGATTTTGGTTATTGATTTGCAATTTGGCTTTTTTTTTTATATTGAATTTTGAGTCAGCACGTGTTAATGTGTTTAATATTCTAGTATGTATAACGATCAAAAATCCTTTTCCTCCAAAATCTGTTACTACAACCATCAGAAAAAGGCAACATTTTAGACATAGATTAATATTTGTGTGATAATACAGTACTTTGTAGCTGTGTACTAGAGTGCCTTTTAATAACTTAAGGTTGATAGAGTGCTTTAAGGTTTGTGAAGCTTTTTGCATAAGTTATATCCTTTGAAGATAGGTAGGAATGAGGATGGGAGGGATCTGTGATGTCATTGGTAGAGGGAACTCCCTGGTTGATAAAACTTCCACTAGTTCAGGTTGACATCTCATCCTTTTAGATAAGGAGTTATTAAATGTTTTTGTTTCATTGTATGCTTTGATAATCTGCTGAATGAGGTCGATGAACCTTTCTCAGAATAATGTTTTTTAAAGTGTATTACAAAGGAAATTAATCATATTGAAATTGAGTTATCAAGATTTTTTTATTTCAAAGTTCAAGGACCCTAGTTTAAAAACACATGTTTTTTTCACAGTGAGAGTTTAGGGACTTTATATTGAGAATTTAGGGACTTGCCTAGAGTCACCCTTCTAGTACAAATAAGTGATAGGACTCAAATCCAGGGCTTACTGGCTTTGAAGCCAGCTCTTTATCCACTATTCCAGGCTGCCTTTTGAAGTAGAGACTTCATTTTTTTATTACCCCACTCTTTTTTTTTTTTCTTTTTTACAGTAAGGCAACTGAGTACTTAAGTGACTGGCTTATGAGCATATGGTAAATAATTCGAAGATAGGATTTAGACCCAAATATTCCTGATCTCAGGACATTATGACTTCTATCCATGCTGCCTCTGCTATATTGATTTTATATGTCAGTTTAATTTTGGTTTTTAGTCCACACTGGTTTTTGTAAATATGAATGTTTTGCAAATACAGATCACAAAATCCATATAATCATCCACTCTGGCAGTGGAGTTAAATTCTTGAGACATCTGCTGGAAGTTTCATTCCTCTAAAAGCAAAACATCTGTTGAATTTTTATTTTCTTTGCTAAGGGAATTTTGGATTTAATCCTGACCAACTAGAAAGAACAGTTTTGTGATACGCTAATATTAGTAACCAGGAGAAATTTACTGTCATCTTGTGGTTTGTACCAACTAAGTATAGTTGGATTTATATTTGAGATTTTAGGAAAGCAGATTTTAAAACTTTAGGGAAAATAAAGGCTGGACACTGAGATGGGAGGTGCTAAAGGAAAGGTAAGCACCAATATATGTCAGGCCCTAGCTTTATCGATATCTTGTTTGAGCCTCATAATAACCCTGGAAGTTAGTTTCTGTTTCTAGTTTATGGTTGAGGAAACTGAAGCAAACAGATTAAGTGACTTGCCCAAGGTCACATAACTGGGAAGTATCTTAGACCATTTGTGACCCCAGGTCTTCCTGCCTCCAGATGGAGTGCTCTAGCCCGGTTGGTGTCAATGAAACGTTAACCATACAGCCATTAGGGATTCCAAAGAGAGTGAAATGGTAAGCTACAAAGGCCAGGATGAGCTTAATTGCTTAGGAATGCCTTCTTGGGAGTGACACCTTCTAAAGCTGGAATTCTCACTCTGGCCTCCTCACTGCCCCTATTGGTGGCAGCGAATGTCACATGCTTTATTCCACGTAGCCAGCATCAACCAGCTTCCTGACTTTGTTCATCCCATCCTATCTGGCACCCACATACCCTCTGGTACCTCATTAGCCAGGTAGTACAGTGGATAGAGCACTGGCCTGGCGTCAGGAAAACCTGAATTCAGATATGGCCTGACGCTAGCGGTGTGACCCTGGGGAAGTTTTCTCAACTATGAAGTGGAGATGGTAATAGACATATTCTCCCAGGGTGGTTTTGAGAATCAGTAGCTAATGTGTTAAATGCTGAGCAAGGTTTGGGCACATAGTAACTCTTGATAAATACTTGTTTCCTTCCTTCCTTTGTTTGGATCTTTCCAAACACCTCACCTTCCCCCTTTCTAATCCTAGAGTCCTAAACAAATGAGTATGACTTCTTGCTATTAGGACTGTATCTCTCACCTCCTCTTTGACTTTATAAACCAATTCTTTGGCCCATTCTGGGTCACTATTCTCTTAAATGTATTACTTCTCTTTAGGGCAGGGTTTATATTTGTGTGTGTGTGTGTGTGTGTGTGTGTGTGTGTATGTGTATGTGTGTATCTATCTATCCATCTATATATATATATATATATATATACATACATATATATATATATATATATATATCCCTTTTGTATTTGTGTTCCCAGTGTAGTATGTGAGGACTTGAGCCTTTAATGAGCTGAGGCTTGCAATAATAGTAATTATAATAAATGACATTATATTAAAAGGTTTGCAGAGTTCTGTATATACTTATTTCATTTTGACCTTTCAGTTTCATAAGGTAGGTAGTATAGATATTATTTTCATTTTTACAGATAACTGAAGCTTATAGAGATTTGGTGATTTTTTTTTTGTTGTCGTTTTTTGGAGGGGGAAGGCAGGGCAGTTGGGGTCAAGTGACTTGCCCAAGGTCTTATGGCTAGTGCGTGTAAGGGTCTGAGGTCAGATTTGAACTCAGGTCCTCCTTAATCCAGGGCTATTCACTATGCCACTTAGCTGCCCCTACATTTGGTGATTTTTACCTAAAGTTGAGTTACTCAGCACTATAAGGACGAAAAAAGATGCTTTTAAATATGTTTGGCATGAAACCAGCTACAAAAGTGAAAAAGTTCATTGTTTGGCCTGATGACATAATAATAGGCAATAGATGTTTGGCTCTTTTTCCTTTCTTCTTCTTCAGCAAGGAGAGTGGGTCCCCAGACTGGAGAGAGAAAAAGAGTGCGAATAGGAAGGGATTATAGCTCAAAAGTAGATGAAATATAAGAAAGCATTTAGTTGCTTTAACTGAGTTCCCATCTGCCACCCCTAAGGTGCTGAAGTAGCTTGCAAATGTTACCTCAGTTATTGTTGATCATCTCAAGTCAGTAAACATTTCTTAAGCAGTTACTATATGCCAGGTACTGTGCTTCGTGCTAGGAATACAAAGCAAGTAGAAAGGAAAACATTGTAATCGGGGAAGACACCCTGAAAAGAGGAGCTGAAGGAGGAGGAGGAATGAGAGTGAAGGCCCTCAGCCTGGCCAGGGGGTATTGCAGAGGAAGTCACAACTTGGTCTGGAGAGGAGTGACAACATGGTTGGCCTGTTTTTCTTAAAATGCAGTTTCTAGGGGGAACCAGCTAATTAGATGGAGAGGCTGCAGGGGTGAAAGCTACTTCCAGTGGGAAGTAGTGAACTTCTAGGGTGAAGGAATTTCTAACACTAAACAAAGTCTGTGGGATTCAGTCAGAATCTGCACAGCTCACTTTATCTTGATGTGTAGTTTTTTTCTTTTTTCTTTTTGGAGGGCAATTGGGATTAAGTGACTTGCCCAAGGTCACGCGGCTAGTAAGTGTCAACTGTCTGAGGCCGGATTTGAACTCAGGTCCTCCTGATTCCAGGGCCGGTGCTCTAGTCACTGCGCTACCCAGCTGCCCCCTGAGTAGTTTTTTTCTACTGTACAGAGAACTTTGTGAACTCCAAGAAAGGCTCCATCATAGCATTCTGAGACAGAAATGGAAGAAACTTGGAGATATACCAAAAGACGGGAGTTCAAAAAGGGGGACTAGTTGGATTCTCCAAATTTCTAGGTCAATAATCTTGAAGTTGAGACTACCATTAAAAGTGTTATAACATGTTTCTAGAGAAATCAACGTGTAGTAGAAAGAACACTGATTTTATAAAGCATTAGGAGGATTTGATTTGAATACCTTCTCTGCTAGAGACACAGTGGATAGAGTGGTTGCTCTAAGGTCATATGTGAATTCAGACTCTTACTGTATGACCCTGGGCAAGTCATTTAACCTCTGCCTCACTTTCCTCAACTGTAAAACAGAGAGTCAACCTCCCAGAGTTGTTTTAAGGTTCATATGAGATCATTGTTAAGAATTTAGCATAGGACTTGGTACATAATAGGTACTTAATAAATTCTTGTTTCCTTCTTATTACCTGAAGTTATCTTAGGCAGATCATTTTCTAAGGCTTTCATTTTCTCATATGTGAAATGAAGTGATTGGGTGAGATAATTTCTATCTCTAAATCTTAATAATTAAACAAGTGGTTTATTTCCTCTGGATGACCCATATTGGTCTGCTAAGACGAACTGAATTTGAAAATATGAATTTGTTTTTGGTAGCGCAGCCTCTGGCAAAAATGTCTGGCATCTTGGAGGAAAAGAAATGAAAATCAGATACAGTTAAATCTATATTTCAGATTTTAGGAAAGCAGATTTCAAAAGGTTTTTGTGCAGCTTTATCATGTCTGTCTTCTCTTGCAAAGAAACTACCATCTCTGAACTTATTCCTGCAAAGCATTTTTTGTCCTTAGTAAACTGAAATATTGGTATAGATATGGGTCTTCCAGTTTGATTGCTGTTTCTGTGAAAAAAAGATGGGAGATGGGAGAGTTTTAGTGGCATTTGGTATGAGTCAAGTAGGGTGTGAGCTTAGGCTGCATCAGGATAGCTAGAGTGTTTATCATGGGGGAGATAGTAATTCCACTGAACTCTGATCATAGCACTTGAAGAGTTTTGTGTTATTGTGAGCATCCATCATTAGGAAGGACTTAGGCAAATTAGAATATCGCCAGAAGAGGGCTACAGTATTGTGTGAGGAGTTGTTTTGCCTGAAAAGAAGTAGATCTAGGTGAGAGAATACTTGTCTTTAAGTTCTAGAAGAATTGCTATTTGGAAGAATTAAATTTATTCTGCCAGACCATGTCAATCTAAAACAGTGGGTGGAAATTGCAGAAAGGAAGATTTTTCTGTTATTACAAGGAAAAACTTGTTAATAATTGGAGTGATCCTAAGGGAGTGGTGGGTCCTTCATCACTAGAGATTTTCCAGAAGAGGCTGGATGACTGCTTACAGGATCATTGTAGGAGGTCCAGTGAATAGGTACTGATGAAACCAGGTGAGTATTAAGGTCTGAGATTGTTCAGTTCTGCTTAATTACTCTTTTTTGTTTGTTTGTTTTGTTTTTTTGCAGGGCAGTTGGGGTTAAGTGACTTGCCCAAGGTCACATGGCTAGCTTTTTTTGCGTGTGTTAAGTGTCTGAGGCCTGACTTGAACTCCAGGGCCAGTGCTCTATTCACTATGCCACCTAGCCACCCCTGCTTAATTACTCTTAATGAGGTTCTTGATAACTCATAATCTTCCCCAATAAGATAACATGTTAATATCATTTTTATAATTTTTCTAGTACAGTGGTACCTTGACTTAACAAGTTTAATTTGTGCTGTTACTTAGTTCGTAACTGAATTTGCTCGTATATCAGATGAGTTTTCCCCATTTAAATTAATTGAAATGCCATTAATCCATTCTAGCCCCCAAAATGCTACCCCAGTATTTTTTGTTATGTGTTTTACATAAGAAAAAGTATTTATAAATAACAAATACTGTATGAAAACATCATAAAAGGGAATGTAAAGAAATAAACTGGTTTTATAAAGTGTGTATTTACCTTGGATATCAGACGACTTGAGCTAACAGAAGATAATGGCGGAGATGGAGGGTGGAGGAGAGAGATGGAGGAGGTTAGAGGAGTTTTGTTTTCACTTTCATTCACTTACTTGCTACACTCTCAATGCTGCACTTTATCACTGAACAATACTACAATATCTTTTTTACTTTCGCTTAACTTAATTGTCTTCACCTGCGAGGTAAGAGTGAGGTGTGGGATGCTGGGCAGGCGTTGTTGTGGCGTTGGCTGCGCCAACTAGCAGTGGCTCAGACCTCAAATTTTGGCTGGCAATTCAAAGCAAAAAATCAACTGACTGACAGCTCATACCTCAGAAATCTCATAAGTTGGTGCACTCGTGTGTCAAGGTACTGCTGTACTTGAGTTTTTAAATGATAAGTACATTTTCGTCTGTTACGTGGATAAATACATCGCATATTTACATGCACTTTATGGCTTATAGAGCATTAGATTTGGAATCAGAAGATTTGGGTTTCAGTCTCCCAGCTCTGCCATACATATATTTCTGTGACAGGCAATTTTCACATCTGGGCCTTTGTATACATATATACCCAATATCTTAGGCCTGCTGTTAGAAAAATAGATAAGACTAGTCCCTATTCTCAAGGAGCTTACAGTCTAGCAGATAAGAGAAAATGTGGACAGAAGTCATAATAAAGAGTTTAACTGCACGAAAAAGATAAATTGAGGGGTATAAGAATTCAGAGAAGGGACTTATGGATTGTAAACTCCATGAGCAGCTGAGACTGTTTTATCTCAGCTCTTTGTCCCTGGCGTGCAGTGGGTGCTCAATAAATATCTGTCACCTTGAATTCTGCCTAAGGTGACTCAGGAAAGCCTAATGAGGGTAGAGTGGCATCTGAGCTGAGCTCTGTATCATGCCATAGCTTTTTGTACAAGTGGTAGGTTCCCCACTTGATTTGGTAGTTGTGGGACTCTTTCAGGGAGTCATTAAACTAGGTTGCATTGTAAAAGGTATAATAAATATATATTTTAGTTGTTTTCTAAACTCCGTTGTGCTTTACTAGAAAGACAAATGCCCACTAGGTACAGTTTTGTTTTCAAGTGTTTAGCAAGGTTTTTATGTGTAGAAAAAGGTCAATTCAAAAGTGCAAGTCAAAAAATAACATTAAAAAAAAATAAAATTCATCTCTGCCGTGAGTTCAAATATTTAGAGCTAGAAGGGGCTTCTAAGAGTTGAATTGTCTAATCCAACCTAGGCTTTTAAAAATTTTATAGATAGGTTTTGTTTTTATATCATCCTTTCTAGATCTGTCTCCCTAAATGCTTCCCCACAGAGCCATTCTTTTTAATAATAAAAAAAAAGTCTGAGGAAAAAGGGCAACTCTGCAGAAGTAACACATTAGCCAAATTTAACAGTGTATTCATTGTTCCACATCCAGGCCTCCCACCTCTGCAGAGAATAGAGAAGGTACATAATTTTTCCTCTCAGAATGAAATCTGATCATTATAATGAGTTTAGTTTTTTATTATTGCTGTTTTTTGCCTTTACCTGGGTATTCTTTTATAATTTCCCGATTCTACTTACTTCGTGCATCAGATCATAATTCTTCCCATGCTTCTCTATATTATTCATATTCATTGTTTTTAATGGCAGAGTAATATTCCAGGACATTCATATGTCACAGTTTGTAACCCCTTCATTTAAAAATGAAGAAAGTGTTATCCAAGGTTACTCAAAGTGAATAAATCCCAGAGCAAATATTTGAACGTGGGTCTTTTGAGTCAAAGTGTTCTTTCCAGTGTATCCTGCTGCCTCCTTCAAGTGTGAACTACAGTAACAGGAGGGGGGAGAGACCTGTCACACCTTTATCCTCTTTCTGTAGGTATCTCTGGGTACTGCGAGCTCTTGAGTAATAGATGCTTAGAGGTCCTGGTACCCTGGGCATCCCCTTTGTTTTAGTTGCAGGAATTTCTGATTTCATACCTCCCCTTCTCACCCCCAGCTACTAGTGTCTTCCTTGAAAAAAAATTTACCTTCTGTTTATTTTATTTATATATTTATTTATATATATCTATCCACAAAGTGTGAGGTCCTTACAGGACGGCAACTGTTGTTTCACCAATTTGAGGGCTATGAGCTATAACCTCAGTTAATTTGCATTTATTTATTAATGACTTGGAACTTTTTTCATCAGGTTTTTAATAAGCTTAGATTTTTTTCCTTTGAGAACTGAGTTCATCCTTTGAAGATTTAATCTACTGATGAATGATTCTTTTTTTTTTTTTTTTTTTTTGCTTTTTTTGGAGGGCAGTTGGGGTTAAGTAACTTGCCCAAGGTCACACGGCTAGTTTTTTTTTTTTGTGTTAAGTGTCGGAGGCCGGATTTGAACTCAGGTACTCCTGACTCCAGGGCCAGTGCTCTATTCACTGCGCCACCTAGCCGCCCCGTGATGAATGATTCTTATTCTTAGTTATTTTAATTCCTTATATATCTTGGACATTTCTCTCCCCCATCCCCGCCGCTGTCTGTTTCCTTTCTAATTTTAACTGCATTAAAGTTGTTTGTGCAGAAATCTTTATTTCACATACTCAGAATTGTCCACTTTATCTTTTGTGAGCCTGTTCATTTGGCATTTATTAACTTTCCCCCATCCATAGACCTAAAAGGTAATTTCCTTGTTCCTCTGTTTTGCATATGATATCTATTATGTGTAAGTCATGTATCCATTTGGAGCTTATCTTGGTTAAAAAATTTGAGAATTGGTCTATTAACTCACAAACTACTTTGTACTATTCCTAGTAGTTTTTGTCGGATAGAGTGATCTTGAGTGCTTATTCCAGTAGCTGGTCTTTGGGGTTATCAAATACTAGGCTACTGTATTTATTTGCTCCTATATGCTCTGCACCTAATTTGTTCCACTAATCTGTCCTGTTTTTTAATTAATGCTAAATTGTTTTAATGATTTACTACTTTATAGTGTAATTTGAGATCTCTTACTGATAAGCTACAGACCTTTCTCCTTTTTTTTCATAATTACCCTTGAGATTATTTACCAAAAGTATTCATCTGAGAATTTCATTACTTTTTGTAGTTCTATAGAGTAATCCTTTGCTGGTTTGATTGGTATGGCATTGAAGAAGTGAATTATTTTAGGCCTGTTGTAATTTTTCTTATATTTGCTTTACTTGCCAATGAGCAGCGAGTATTTTTTTACAATTGTTGAGGTCTGTATTTATTTCTGCAAATGTATTCCCAAGTATTTTATACCTTCCATAGATATTTTGGATGGAATTTCCCTTTCTAGCTCTCCCTCCTGAGTTTTGTTAGTTTAATTTGATGAGTTATATGATTTTATGTCCTGTAATTTCTGAATTTTTTAATTGCTTCAATTTTTTTTTTTTGGTTAACTCTTTAGGACCTTCAAAGTACAGTGCTACCTTGACTTATGAGTGTTAATTCGTCCCTTTACTGAGCTTGTAACTCAGTTTGCTCATATATCAAGTCAGTTTTCCCCATTTAAATTAATTGAAATGCCATTAATCCATTCCAGCCCCCAAAATGCCACCCCAGTATTTTTTATGTGTTTTACATAAGAAAAAGTATTTATAAATAACAAATATTGTATGAAAACATCATAAAAGGGAATGTAAAGAAATAAACTGGTTTTATAAAGTGTGTATTTATTTACCTTGGATATCAGATGACTTGAGCTAACAGAAGATAGCAGTGGAGATGGAGGGTGGAGGAGAGAGATGGAGGAGGTTAGAGGAGTTTTGTTTTGTGCTCTTTCTGTCACTTTCATTCACTTGCTACACTCTTTTCTAGGAGTTTTCTTCTGGGGATCTTTTTGAAGAAGTGATCGGTGAATTCTGTCAAGTTCTGTTTTGCCCTCTGATTCTACAACATCAGGGCAATTTTCTTTGAGGATCTCTTGAAGGATGCTTTCCAAGTTCTTTTTCTGGTCATGGGTTTCAGGTAGACCAATAATTTTCAAATTGTCTCTCCTGGATCTATTTTCCAGGTCAGTGGTTTTTTTCAAGGAGAT
>JAQQSW010019848.1:0-10966 GCA_028646575.1 Pseudocheirus occidentalis
TTTTCATGATTTTCTTGCATTATTCTCATTTCTCTTCCCAATTTTTCCTCCACTTCTCTTGTTTGGTTTTCAAAAGCCTTCTTAAGCTGCTCTATGGCTTGTAACCAGTCTACATTTTTCTTGGAAGCTTTTGGTGTGGGAGTTCTTCCTCCTATTCCATGCTTTGATCCTTTTTGTACTCAAAAAAGGAATCTAAAGTTGTTTTGCTGTTCTTACTTTGCTTCCTTTGCCTATTCATGTTGCCGGTCAATTAACTTGATTTTTGAGCCACAGCAGATCTCTGCTTCCCTGGGGAAGGGGTTTGTCCCAAATTGCTGGGGCTTTTGCAGCTGCCAGAGCTATTAGGAGGCCGCTGCAGCCTCCACCAGCTTTGGCTCACTGAAAACACACCTCAGGATCACCACCCAAGACCATGATCCTGATCCAGACGGCTTAAGGCACTTAGCCTCTGAATGATCACTTGGCCCCCCTGCAATCTGCAGGCCAAGAGCTCTGAAGCAGCCTCATGGAGGCAGCTGCAGGGCTGCTGCTTCTGCTGCTTCCTTGCCCTGGAGGCAGTTTGGCCAGATGCTCTCCCCCAAATTTAGCCAAGTTCCACTAACCTTACACTTGGTCCTTATTTCTTATGGCTTGATAATTCTGGAAATCGCCACAGCTGCTGCTGAGCCACTTTCCTGAAGGCTCCAGCTGCAGCTTGTTCTGACCACCTTGGGGTCAAGCCACAGTTTCAGACCAAGCTGGTTTCGGCTCCCAGCGCACTGCAATGACCCCTTCCTGTCCTGCCTGCTGAGCTGCCTTCAGTGGGAGATGTGTTTTTCTGCAATTTTGTGAGTTCTGGAGCCCTAAAATTTGTTTAGAGTCATATTTTATGGGTATTTGAGGTGATTATGTGGGAGCTGTAGAGTGTTCCTGCTTCTGCACCACCATCTTGGCTCTGCCCTCCAGGATAATCATTGTTACACAACTCTGAGAGTGAGTTCAATTATAGAAATTTTTGAACAAGAAGAGGAACTCACCAGGGTGATAAATGTACACACACATTCACACACAGCCTTCAAGAGAGTGCCTCTAGAGGGAAGAGTGGGGAGATAGTATTCCTGGCATTGCTGGGGACTTTCTGCTGATCTAGAAAGATTTGGCAACACAGAGGCAACAGGTAAAGGAAGAAACTGAAAGAGTAACTAAGCTACAACAGAAAAGGGAGAGACTGAGGCAAGCCATTAGATTCCTCACAGGCTTCTCAGAACAGAGAACTCAGACTAAGATGACCTCTTCAAGGAGACAGAGAAGTTGTTTGGTTTTTCTAATGATCTGCTCTTTTCCAAATTTCTCTTCCATATATTTGTCTATTAATAGACAGTGTAACCTATTCTGTTTGCTTCTTTTACCTAAATATTTCATTTATCCTGACTTTGCCTCAAATATAAAATGGTCAAGGGTCAGCTAAGAAGACATAAAAATTTTAATCAGAGCAGAGCATCAAACATCTGTCTGATTATTGGGAATTTTTTCTGCCTGGGGGCTCTAAGCTATTGTGATTGTACTAATAAGTTTTAATATGATGTAAACTACATAAAGCAAGAGAGAAAGAGTCCACCTGGACCTGAGGTTCATTATATTGCCCTTAGAAGTGAGCTAGTATTGTAATTACATAGTCAATTGAATCTCCAGCTTCTGATGTGAAAAAGGAAGAAGAACAGGATGGAGACAGACAAGGCCTTAATGAGATTCAACTCTCTCCTCTTCAGGAAGGTAGGAGGACGTTGATAATATCAAATACTTTCTGCAGCATCACCTACCTGTGTCAGAGAGATATTTTGAATGTCAAAGGCAAAACCCCTCCCATTTTCTTGTATTGCCTATTGTCCCCTTCTCATGTATCATATCTTTGGTGTGCTCTGGCCAAGCCTCAAATGACTTCTTTGCAGACAAACAGATACCTTGTCCCTCCAAAAATCTCACACATAACTCGGACTGTCATAATGAGTCCATTCTGCATATATTAGTTGACTGGTCCTATGGGCCATGTCACTGTGCCGGCATTGGCTGGCAAGAGAATATATTGTGTCTCTTTTGCCCAGAAGCACCCAAACATCTTTCTTTCTTTGCCTATCCTTCCTTATCCATGAGGGACTTCAATTTGTTTAGTAAATCCTGACCAAAAATTCGGGGTTCAATCATTTATTTGCCCTAATTAATTTACCTCCTAATACTTCCTCTAAAAAGTAGCTTTCTGCACAGTTTCAAGCAGTTCATACAATGCAGCAAGTGCTTTGTTTTTATTCCTAAACATTTTTAACAATACCTTTTATCCCCCCTAAAAGAGTATGTAAAGTCTTTTTAACACCAATAGTGAAGTGTCACCTTCACTGTTCAAATGCACTCTGAGTCAGTAATCCTTCATATCAGGATTTATAGTCATTATTATGCACCAACCCTTTAATAACTAGGCAACCACAGCGCCTGGATACTCAACCCTGAACTCACAATTGTACCATATACACTTGAACAGGACCAAATAGATTATCTTGATGTTTTCAGCGTCTGTACTGATTAGTGCAGGGCTTGTGCAGACGGTCTATTATTGTAAAAGACTCTTCTCCCCCCACCCCTAAAAGCCCCTGTTGCCCCAGATGAGTTCCTAAAATATAACATGTATCATATCAGTGCCTAGATCCTTTTTCTGTGACAGACCAGGTTCAACCTTGGGACTTACTCTGGAAAATAAAAATCTATCAGATTTGTATTGCCCCTACTGAGAGTTCAGTCTGAATTACACTTGTTATTAGTCCCAGCAAGGTGTATTTCAACTCTGCTACTAGCAACAAGCTCTCAATAAGGAATCTAACACAGAGAAAATTTATTATAAGGCATATGAAGAATTACTGAAGGACTCATAGATAGTAATAAAAAATAACTTTCTCCCAAGGCAAAATCTACCTTCCCTAAGTGTCTATATAGTCACTCCAACTATGAGTGAGGATGAGGCCTTTGCCATAGAAGAAAAAACCTTGGGATTGCTGAGGAGTCAAGTAACCCCTCCTCCAGTGAGCCTCACTTCCCCAAAGGACCTGCATAATTGCTCTAAACTTATGACACCACTCTGGGGTTGAAGTCCCACCAGTAGAAGAAAGGAGAACTTAAGAGTCACTAAAAGGTACTCTTCTGGTCATGCATAGTCCACATGACTCACAACACCAGTGAAAGTCATGGTCCAGGATAATGTGGCTCAGTGCATTGGTCCCTATTTCTGGCCCTTCTGGTTGTTAGGTCCAGGGTTTCCTAATATATCAATCACTTTCTTACCAATACCCTTTCTCCTACTGATATTCTAGTTCTGACTCCAGGTCTCTGAAGTGCTATTTTCTTTCTCCTTGGTCCTCCATATTAGAAGAATTAGGATAAGGCAATGACATTCATCGTTTCCCCACCTGAGGCCATGCACCCATATTGTTAGTGCATGCATGCATGCATGAGTGCCCATGCTCACACATACACACACACACACACACACACACACAGACTCTTCAAGGCCAGGAGAAAACAATTTTCACCTCTTTTTTCTTTTTCTAAATAATATTTTATTTTTCCACAATTACATGTTAATTTTGTTAACATTTGGTTTTTTATTAAGTTTTGAATTCCAAATTCTATCCTACCCTCCCTTACCCCTCTCCCTGAGATGGTAAGCAATCCAATATATTCACCTCTTTTTTTAATCTCACTAAAAAAAAATGTTGTCTCCCACTTGCTTGAAATTAAGAACACAAATACAACCAGACTAATGTCCAATGTGAAAGTATTTGCAGATCCTATACTTGATTGCCCACCACCGTGGGGGGAAGGGGGAGAGGGAGGTGAGAAAATTTAAAACTCAAGGGATTGTGGAACTGAATCTTGTAAACTAAAAGTAAATAAATCAATTTTAAAAAAGAAATTAGGAACACAAAATCATAACACAAGATGATGTTAATCCATCTCCAAAAATCAGCCCCTTATGAAACAGAGGCTAGGCACCCCAATAAGTAATCTCATCCATTCCTAAAAATCCATACTCATATATATTTAAGACCCTTGTATCTGCATGGGGGGTGGACCCGCCTGGAAACAGATGGAGGAGCCGTGTCTCGGTTCCTAAGACCATCGGAAATATGTGTTTTCTGATGGTCTTAGGCAACCCCTATGACCCCTGTGAAAGGGTCGTTCGACCCCCAAAGGGGTCACAACCCACAGGTTGAGAACTTCTGCTTTAGGAAGTACACAAAAGGTGAAGACAGTTTTTAAGGGACTTTTAAAAAATCACTCCTGCTTTTTCTCCTCTTCTCTACAAAGCTTTAACATTTTAATGTTAACTGCTGACATGTATGTAATGCTTTAGGGTTTACGAAGTGCTTTATATCCACACATTATCTCATTTGGTCTTTAAAATAGCATAATGAGGTTGTGGGGTTGAACCAAGATGGCAGATTAGAGTTTGCAACTCAGCTGGACTCTCAACTTTCTACTCCAAACAACTTTAAAATAATGCCTCAAGTCAAACTTTGGAGTGGCAGAATCAACAAAAGGTCAGGGTGAGACATTTTCCCAGCCTAAGAAAGCTTAGGAGTTCAGCAGGAAACACCTTTGACACCTGGGTGGAAGCCTGTCCAGACGCACATAGAGGGCAGCAATGGGGGCTACTGCAGCAGCAGCTTTAGGAGCTCTCAGCCTAGAGATGGTAAATGGATCAGACAGCTGGTGAAAAAGATTTCAGGGGACCTTTTGCTGGCACTGGGTACAGCTGGTGCAAAATGACAACTCTATTCCCTGTATGCAGTTCTAGATCACAGTTTCAGGCCATAGAGGAATGCTGGTGGTCAGTCACAAGGGAGCAGGGGCCCTGGTCTCAGTCCCAAGGCAAAGAAGAGCACCAGCACTAGTAGCTTCGATAGACCAGTGGTCCTTTCTGGTTTAAAGACTAGAGCACAGACCAGGAGAGCAGTGACCATACTTCTCCCAGGATCATACCACCTTAGAAGCACAAAAATTTGCAGACTCCCAGAACTAGCACTGAAAAAAGCATCATGAAGAAGTCTGAAGCTTGAGATAGAGCCTTCCTACCTTAAGGTAAGCAGAGCCCAACTTTAACATAAAGTTCGAAATCAAGAAATAGGCCGGAAAAATGAAGAAACAACAACAACAACAACAAAAAATTATTTGACCATAAAATTCTACAACAGAGGCAGGGAAGACCAAGATATAAACTCAGAAGAAGAAAATAATGTGAAAACAGCAATAAACAAACCCTCAAAGAAAAATGCTCATTGTACCCAAGCCCAACAAGAATTCCTGGAAGAGTTAAAGAAAATAGTAAGAATAGTAGAGGAAAATTAGGAAAAGAAATGAGAGTGATACAAGAAAATTATGACAAGAGGACTGGTTATTGCCCTTCATGCTTGAAGAGACCAAAATTATATCACTATATCAAGGTCAAGGTACGGTGTGTCTGACTATAGCTGATCAGACCAACATGAGCTCAAGAGGCTCTACCACAGATCTGGCACAAATAGTTCATATGAAAAGAGAATTTACAGCTTGGTAAAAGAGGCACAAAAAATACTGAAGAAAGAAACAGGAATGGGGCGGCTAGGTGGCACAGTGAATAGAGCACCAGCCCTGGAGTCAGGAGTTCAAATCTGGCCTCAGACACTGAACGCGTAATAGCTGTGTGGCCCTGGGCAAATCACTTAACCCCAATTGTCCTGCCCTCCCCCCTCCCAAAAAAAAAAAAGAAAAGAAAAGAATTCCTTAAATAGCAGAATTGGCTAAATGGAAAACAGGTACAAAATCTCATGAAGAAAAAAATTCCTTAAAAATTAGAATTGAGTAAATGGAAGCTAATGACTCCACAAAACATCAAGAAAAAGTAAAACAAAGTCAAAATAATGAAAAAAAATAGGAGAAAATATGAAATATATCATTGGAAAAACAACTGACCTGGAAAATGGATTGAGGAGAGATAATTTAAGAATTGTTGGACAATCTGAAAGCTATGATCAAAGAAAGAGCCTAGATATCTTATTTCAAGAAATTATCAAGGACAAACTATCCTGATAGCCTAGAACCAGAAGATAAATAGAAATAGAAAGAATCCACTGATCACCTCCTGAAAGAAATTCCAAAATGAAAATTCCCAAGAATATTATAACCAAATCCCAGAGCTCTCAGGTAAAAAAGAAAATATTTCAAGCAACCCAGAAAGAAACAATTTAAATATCATGGAACCATGGTCAGGATCACACAAGATTTAGCAGCTTCTACATTAAAGGATCAGAGTCTTAAAATATGATATTCCTGAAGGCAAAGGAGTTGTATTACAATCAAGAATCACCTACTGAGCAAAACTACATATAATCCTTTTTTAGGGGGGGAGGACAGGTAAGGTGGGGGAATGGATATTTAATGAAATAAAGGATGTTCAAGTATCCCTGATGAAAAGACCAGAGCTGAATAAGAAACTTTATTTTCAAACATAGCGTTCAAGAGAAGCATAACAAGGTAAACATGAAAGAGAAATCATAAAGGACTTAATATGGTTAAATTGTTTACATTCCTACATGGGAAGATGACTCATGTAATTCCTAAGAACTTTCTCACTATTAAAGCAGTTAGAAAGAGTATACATAGACATAGGGCATGGGTGTGAATCAATTATGTTGGAAAGATCTCAAAAAAAACCTGAAGAGATGAGAAAAAAGGGGTGCACTGGGTAAGGGAAAAAGGGAAAGGTAGAATGGGAGAAATGTTCTCACATAAAAGAGGCACAAAAGAGAGAGCTTTTACAGTGAAGGGTGAAATAACAGGGTGGGGGGTAGGTAAATGCTTGAACTTCACTGTTCTCAAGATTGATTCAAAGAAGGAAGAATATATATACCCACACTCAGCTGTGTATAGAAATCTAACTTAATCAATTTGGAAATGGGAGGGGAAGGGAATAATAGAAAGGGGGGAGGGAGGAGGTGATAAAAGGGAGGATAGATTAAGGGAGGCAGTGGTTAGGAGCAAAATAGACTTTCAAGGAGGGACGGGATAAGAAGTAGAAACAGAAGAAAATGAAAGGGAGGGAAACACACAGTAATCATAACTGAATGTGAATGGAATGAGTTCACCAATTAAATGGAAATGGATAAGAGAATAGATCAGAAACAAGAATCCAATAATATGTTATTTACAAAAGACATACTTGAAACAGAAGGACACACACAGAGTAAAAATAAAGGGCTGGACTAGAATCTAATATGCTTCAGCTAAAGTTAATAAAAAAAAAGACAGGGGTAGTAGTAATCATGGTCTTAGACAAAGCAAAAGTAAAAATAGACCTAATTCAAAGAGATAATTAGTAGAATTACATTTTGCTAAAACCTACCATAGACAATGAAGTAATATCAAAAATTTTTAAAGCAAGTTTCTCTGGTAGTGGACTAATTTTTCAAATATATACTAAGTCTATACCTAAATATATACAGTCATTCTCCAACTGACAAATGATCAAAGGATAGAAACATTCAGTTTTCAGAAGAACTAGAAGCTATCTATAGTCATATAAAATGCTCTAAATCACTGTTGATTTTAAAAAGGCAAATTAAAACAACCCTGAGATACTACCTTACACTCATCAGAAATGAAAATGCTGGGGATAATGAGGGGAAAATAGGTACACTAATGAATTGTTGGTGGAGTACTGCACTGGTCCAACCATTCTGGAAAATAATTTGGAAGGGCTATAAAATTGCATATACCCTTTGATCCAGCAATACCACTAGTAGGTCTATATCCTAAAGAGTTCAAAGAAAAAGGAAAGGAACCTATAATATACAAAAATATTTATCACAGCTCTTTTTGTTGGGGCAAAGAATTAGAAATCAGGGGGATGCTGATCAATTGGGGAATGGCTAAATATATACAACATATGATTGTGATGGAGTAGTATTGTCCTATAAGAAATGACAAGGGGAAGTGGTTTCAGACGTATACAAACTATGCAAACTGAAGTGAGAAGAACTGGGAAATGATTGTACACAGTAACAGCGATGTTGTAATGATGATCAACTGTGAAAAATTTAGCAACTCCAATCAATACAATGATCCAATTCAGTTCAAAAGGATTCATGATAAAAAAAAAAAATGCCATCTCCAGAGAGAATGGGTGAACTCTGAATGCAAATTGAAGTATAATTTTTTCACTTTTTTTATTTTTCTTGCTTTTTTGGAAATTGGTATGGCTAACATGGAATTGGGTTTTGCATGATTTCACATTTATAATTGATATATTGTTTGCCTTCTCAGTGGGTGTGGGAGGGAGGGAGAAAATTCAGAACTCAAAATTTAAAAAGAAAAGAATAATAAAATAAACAAATTATTTTTAAATAAACAACATTTTCTACTCTGTTCACACATGAAATTAAGATTCTGAGAAATTAAATTACTTACCTAAGGTCTCCCAAGTAATAATTGCCAGAAAGGGGATTTTGATAAATCTTCTTTCTAGTAAGCTGCATCTGTTCAAATCATTATTGTCACTGAATACTTATTATAAGTACCTGATATGCATGTGTGCGTGTGTGTATGTATGTATGTGAGAGAGACAGAGAGACATACAAACCTAGGGCCAATCCTCAAGAGATTTGGGATTATTATGAAAATTATCATTTCCTAATTAAAAGACAAGAACACAGGCACTTTTTATACAAGGAATACCCGTTGTAGTTCCCTTCCTGTTCCTTTCACCTGTTCTAAAAAAAAGCATCATTTTTCATTAAACACCCACTCTGCTTTCCTACTCCATTTACATATTGTCCAGGCAAACCTTGTGCGCTCCACATAAGCCAGGAGTATTACTTGGAGGTAATAATAACAATTCTCTTCTCTGTTTGGTTTAAAACTTCCTAACAACCAATTTGCCAGAAGCAATTCAGAAATGTTTATTCCCACCTTCCTTCCCTTTTCTCCAAAGTGAATGAAGAGTTAGTAGATTCTTGTTCAAAGACGTGAAGTGTGGGAGTCTCATGCGTTCTGACCCATGATGGTGAGGTTGACAAAGTGACTCCTGTTTCTCATGTCTAGCCCAAACTAATCTCTACCTCTCTCTTTCCCAGCAGGGAAGTGTTCACTTCCTTATTTCATAAATAAATGCTGGACTTTTTTTTTTTCTGAAGTGCGGAGCTGTTATTAGGGTGGTGGTATATTCAGAAGCCCAAGTTCCAGTTCTGGCTTCACCACTTATTAGCAGTATCACTATGGACAAGTCATTTAACTATTCTGAGCCTTATTTTCCTCATCTGTAAAATGAAAATAATATCTGTCCTGTCTACTTAACTCATTGGATTGTTTTAAAGATTAAATGGGACCAATGTATATGAAAATACCTTGTAAACTTTAGGACTCTATAGAAATATAAGCACCTATTATTTATTATTATAATGCCTTGCATCCAAGGATAGAAAGATGCTATGGAAATGTATAATGGAATCCAGAAGTCTTGCTAACACACTGCTCATTTAAGACTTGGCCCCTAGAAACATTCTTCAAAGTCAGATTCCCCCTGGGTTTTCCTGGTGGGAGAAGAGGAGCAAGCCTAAAGAGAGAGGGGACAGGATAATGGGATAGACTGAGAAAAGAGGATTGAGGTGGTAAGAAAGGGAGAAATGGAATGAGGAAGGGTACTTGCAATGAGGAGAGTCGGGAGTTAACAAATGGAAGGGACAGGGTAAGATGTCATCATCTATGAGGAAAAGCCCAAGATTTATGTAACATGGGAAGGAGCAAGCAGGCAGGGAAGACTCTGCAGCCCACACGTTTCTGTTTTGGCATCTGAACAGTACTTTAGAATTTTTTTTTAGCAGCCCCCTACTTAATGTTTCATAGAGCTCCATCTTCTAACCAAAGCAATGTCTGGGGAACACAATGCCTTGAACTTACCCACTTACCAAGTTAATGAATGTATTAATGCATGTATGGTGTTGAAAAAACAGGACAGAAAAAAAATGAGACAGGGAAGTGCTTGTTTTCACCAGAAACCACTTGAACGACAACCCCGAATCATTCCTATGCCCTCTTTTCTTCTCCCTCTATACTGTTTCATGTGATAATCTCACCAGCTCCCATGGATTCAGTTATCATCTGCATGCTAATGATTCTCATATTTATTTGTCCAGCCCGAACCTCTCTTCTGTTTCCTACCTCTAGCTACCTAGCAGACATCTTGAACTAGCCCTCTCAGAGATATCTTAAATTCAACATGTCCAAAACTGAGCTCCTCCTTCTCCTGCTAATTTCTCTACTACTTGCCAGGATATCATTATCCTTCCAGTCACCCATCCTCACAACCTAGGAATCATACCCGACTCATTCTTTCTTACCCTCCATATACAAATGATTGAAGAGTCCTGTTGATTCTACTTTTTCAACTTCTTGAATTTGCCCCCTTCTCTCTTCTGACGTGGCCACTGCCCTGGTATAGGCCCACATCACTTCACAGCTGGTCGATTATAGTAGCCTTCTGGTTGGTCTCCCAAACTCATCTTTCCTAACTCCATTCCATCCTCCACCCAACTCTCAAAATGTTCTTCCTAAGTGTGTTTGCCAATGTCACTCCCTTATTCAGTAAACCTCAGTGATTCCCTATTGCCTCTAGGATTCGATATAAAATCCAGTCTATTTGGCTTTTAAAGTCCTTCATAACCTCATCTCTTCTTACCTTTTTTTTTTTTAGAGGTGGGAAGGCAGGGAAATTGGGGTTAAATGACTTGCTGTATCAATAATGAGATATTCACAACACCCATAATGGTTATGAATATGCTGCTATAGTTTTGGATCACAAAATGTAGCAAACTCTCCACATGGAAGGCAGAACCAAGGTCTTTATTCAGAAACCATAACACTGAGTCCCAAAACCAGAAAGCCAAAGTCATTATAATGGTCACAAAGT
>JAQQSW010019849.1:0-10966 GCA_028646575.1 Pseudocheirus occidentalis
CCTTCCATGTGGAGAGTTTGCTACATTT
This sequence comes from Pseudocheirus occidentalis, assembly GCA_028646575.1. Lineage (NCBI taxonomy): Eukaryota > Metazoa > Chordata > Mammalia > Diprotodontia > Pseudocheiridae > Pseudocheirus > Pseudocheirus occidentalis. Next base: position 29 of record JAQQSW010019849.1, read on the forward strand.
TGTGATCCAAAACTATACCAGCATATTCATAACCATCATGGGTGTTGTGAATATCTCATTATTGATACACTGCCTCACATTAATTTCTCTTTACAACCCTTAAACTCAGTTTCTTCGACCTAAGATAAGTCATTTCCTACACACATATACATGCATTTGGAGTTTCTTTGTTCCCTTATTTATCTAAAATATTGATTCTCATTTTTGCACCTTCAAGCCACACCACCTATCATCTCTCTCTCACACACATTTGTGTGTGTATGTATCTGTGTGTGTGTGTGTGTACTTGTAAAGCACACTAACACTTTTAGGAATACACCTCAGTCAAGGGAAAGTTGTGAATTTTTAGTTAAAGAAGACACCTTAAATACTTATTGTCATTGCCAGGAATGTAGCCCAGAATTTCCTTATGCAATCTCTGTACATCTCTAAACTCCAATAATTAAATCTACGTTTTTGTAAGCACCAAGATTCAAGTTAATACAAACTGTTTATTTTTCAATGCCATTGCTTTTCTGTTTAGTTTTATTACTCCTGAAACCGAAATGATTTTTTTTACTTTGTTATCTTGCACTACAGAAGTACAATATTTCATTTCCATTATGGGTTATATGAAATTTTGTGAATTGTTCTACAAATATTTCTACCATTCAAAACATAATTTTTATAAAGAAGTATTCTTCAATGCTGAAAAAAACCTTAAGAACATGTATTTAGATATAAAAAATAATTGTCATTTGTACATGTTTCAAAGCACTTTTTATTACCTATACAGTTTAATCCCAGGTCAAGGGTTTACAAGCTAATGGAAATATATGCATGTCTCTCATCCTCTTACCCTCGGTTCCCTCATCTGCAAAGTGAGTCAACATATACAGTTCATACATGCCTGTATATATATATACACACACATATGCATATGTATATATATGTATATATGCATATTCACACACACATATGCACATAGACATACACACACATATATATATATATATACATATACATATATCAGTCATTCATTCAATAAATATTTTTAGTGATTTTGCCATGCTATCCAAAGACATAAATTAATATTCCTGCTTTCAATGGGTTTGAATTCTTCTGAGGGGAAAACAACACACAACTGGAAAAGTAGATACACTATATATACAGACTAAATTCAACTAAGAAATTGAATTGCTAACAAAGATGGCATTAAGGAAAGGTCCTGTGAACTCTGCTATTTAAATATTCAATATGTGGCTCTATGGTTTTGATTGAAGACCTCTAGTGATCAAAATCACACAAGGTGTGTAGAACCAAGATTTGCAATCTGTTGTTCAAACTCTAAAGCAGTGGTTCTCAACCTTCCTAATGTCACAACCCTATAATACTGTATATGGGTGTATCTGAATGTGGGCAGACCCACTTGGAGACAGATAGAGGAGAGGTGTCTCAGTTCCTAAGACCATCAGAAATATGTGTTTTCTGATGGTCTTAAGCTACTCCTGTGACCCCTGTGAAAGGATCGTTCGACTCCCAGAGGGGTCACAACCCACAGGTTGAGAACTGCTGTTCTAAAGCTATTCTTTTCAGGAAAGTAATACCACTTCTGTCATCTAGGCCATCTGAATTTCAACAAAATTTACAGTCTGAATTTGCACATAGTCATATTGTTCTTGAATTGGGTTGGGAAAATTTCAGAGTAATGTTGCCCACAGACATGGAAGATGACTGATTAAAGTCTAATGACAAAGTCTGTTGTTAAGTGGTAGAAGGAGGACGAAAGGCTAGTATTCAATCCATTACTCTTGGAAAGGCATGAGAAAAAAACAAAGTGAGATGTGGATAAATCATGAAAAGTGAGAGAGAAAAATGGGAGAAAAGGGTGAACCATGGGATTTAGAGAGAAAATTATATATACATAGATATATAGATAGATAAATAGATATAGAGATAGAGATAGAGATATAGAGATAGATAGATATAGATATATTCACTCAAAATCAAATATACACTGTATTATGATCTTCTTGTTTTATTTACCAAGTTGATTTTGCCAAGCCTGATGTTGGCATAATATGACAGATCAAAGGTTGGATGTGATATAACAAAGATTTAGATTCGAATATTATTTCTCACAGTACTATTTTTGTTTGACCATCGACATACTACTATGAGTCTTAATCTCTATAAAATCCACAGAATCTACCTTATAAGTCTGATCCATTCATTGAAAAAGCTTTGCCTTCTATCTTTTAGGTAACGCATTAGGTACTAGTGAATATGAAGAGAAAAACAAAATAAGTCCTGCCTTCCAAGGGTGGAAATCACATTTGAAGGATGCGATATATAAACATAGAAGTAAATGCAAATATATATATATATATATATACACATACATACATACATACATATATGTGTATATATGTGTGTGTGTGTGTGTGTGTATATATATATATATATATATAAATTAATTTCTGCTTATGGGACACTAACACAGTTGGGGAAATCAGGACTTTATTCAATTGATGGCACTTGAGCTGGGCATCAATGGAAATTAGGAATTTTGTGAGATAGAAGCAAGGAGAGCATCCTAGTTATGGGGGACAACCTTTGAAAAGCTATGGAGACCACAGAAGGTATACCCCACTCAGGAAACAGTAGGAAAGTAATCCAGTTGATTGAAACACATAAAAAGAGATCACAATAATCAACCAATGTATGCCAAGCCTTGTGCTAAGTATTGGAAGCTTGAAAAGGTGACTGAAGCTTGTACATAAACATTTAAACTGCTATGAATGTTTTCCAACATCATGATTACTAGAAAAGCATTCTTTTTAACCCCAAAGTTGTTTTATTTCTAGTGCTTAAGAAAAGCTTCTTTTCCAGCCTCAGAAGACCAAAGTAATTGTTTTCATCACTTTCCCCTCATCTGATCCCCAAATCCTAGAAAAAGATGAGTTGGTATAAAAGACAGGAAAAATATAGAAAATTTTATAGCACCTTGAAAACATTTTTTAAATTTCTATTACTGTACAGTAGCTATAGAAAAAAGTAAAGAAGAAACACTTCTAAAATGTCACTTAAAGTAAAAGTACATACAACAAACCTCACTGGGATAGGGATGCAGTATCACATACCTCACTTGATCCAGTTTGAAATCATTCACTTCTCCTTGCCACTATAGTAGGCCTATGTTATTTGACATAAACAACCTAAATCTAGCTGCTTTCATATTCTACCAGGCTCTGAGAGGTAACCTTGTTGGGAGGAAATGCAGCTCCCCTACTTACCGCCTGACTCCTTTTGCATCCATGCAAAATGCTTTCTATTTAAGTAGCCAACCTTTTGAATATAAGGTAACATACCTACTTGTGTGTGATATTTATACAATGAATCACTCAAAACATGATGCTTTTAGCTCTTAAAAATAGCCATTTATTTGATAAGCTAATTTAGATTATATAGTAAACCAAATGTATAAGCAATATAAAACATCACAGTACATAAACTCAGATAGTACATTCCCTATGCGAACATTAAGAGTATGATAAAAAAAGAATTTGAGCACACACATATAAGAACTGGTCATAGAAGCACATGGAAGAAAAGAAGTAACTAAAATAAGTGACTAAAAACTCAGGACTGTAGACTTCACTTTTACTAGTTCATCTAGAAATACTTTCCACAAGAAACTACTTTTCTATTAATTTTAGAAAAGTTGATTCTATTATTCACTTGGGAAGCTAGGTGGCACGGTAGATGGAATGCCTGACTTGGAGTCAGGAAGACTCAAATTCAAATGCATTAATTACACTTACTGGTTGTGCGACTCTGGGCAAATCATTTAACACTGCTTGCCTCAGTTTCCTTATCTGTAAAATAAACTATAAAAGGAAATGGAAAACCACTTGGTTAGCTTTCATTTATTAAACATTTGCTCTTTATGTGTCTAGCATTTCTCTTTACGTCACAACAATGCAAAATTCAGCAAAGTAACTGTTTTAGACAAACCATATAATTATTCAATTCCCCAACATCTTTGTGGAGCAGCACACATGGAAAGGTGTGTGTGTGTGAGTAGTGCTCAGGAAAGACCAATCTCCTGTGTGTTGGTGGCCAAGGCCTTTTCAGACCTGATTTCATTTTTTGGTGTCCACCTGATGCTCAACTATCACCTTTGGATACAAGAAGTGGTAGTATGCACAGCAGCCACACACAAGTCAACGAATTTTACATGGCCTAATACAGGTTGAGGGCAATCTAGGGACATTAGAGAATTAGGGGGACATCTAACTCAAGCATGGGAAGATTTCCTCAGAAGAATAGGAAGAAGTGAACAGCTTGTTTCAATGGCCCATGAAAGTGGTTGAATCAGACACTGTGGAATACTTATAGTTTGGTCAACATTGAAGGCATCAGAGCTATCAAGTGCATCCTGAGCCATCACCAATCACCTTGACTGTTGACTTGCCACTGGACTCCAATGACTCTGGAAGAGAATGTTCAGCCACAGACTTGGTGCAATCATGCCTTACTTAAATCCAATTTATGCGCAAGTTAAAAGACATCACCTGTCCCATGTCACCATTTTACATACCTCTAAGTCCTATGACAACAAGCAAATGATGAAGCAGTAGGCAAGGATACATTGGGAGCTGTAGTTGAAAATTTGTACACAAAGAGCCCAGGCCACAATGCCTTCTCACTTCACTGATTCAGCAGCCCCCAGGTGTCAAGCAGGTCTTTTTAAGGACCACATTACTTACCTGCTGGAGTGAGAAAAGGACTAGATAAAGGTACACTATTTGTTTTCTACTTCACCTAATCAAACCCTGGACAGCTTATGTAGGCAAACAGGGATCTTGCCCTTTAGTGAAGACATTCTCATTCTCATTCTCTCTCTCTCTCTCTCTCTCTCTCTCTCTCTCTCTCTCTCTGTCTCTCTCTCTCTGTCTCTGTCTCTCTGTCTCTCTCTCTCTCTCACACACACACACACAGTTCTGCAGAGCTGATTTTACTTACCCTTGGTACAAGGATTTGTACAAGTTTATGGACAACATGAAATACAGTACACCTAAAAGATGAACAGCTCTCATTCTGAGAAAATTCAATAGGCATCACATCAAAAAAGCAACCCTGAATGAAACTGGTAAATGAAAACCAGTTTACCAAAGTCATATCTGGATATACATCTTTCTGGAATGGACACAGTGATGAGGAACACCATGAAACTGTTGTAGGTTTCACAATTAAAATGAATCTATTCCACAAGCTTTTCTTTCTTCCAAAAAGAGTGAATGACAGACTCATCACAATGCAATCACAAGTTAGTGATTGTGACTTGCACGAAGGTACCTGCCACCATTATCAGTGCATGTGTTTCCACTATAAGACGTCCCAATGAGGTGAAAAAAATTATGAAGACCTCCATGGTGATCCTCATCATCAATGTGCCAAAAGAGGAAAAACTAGTAATTCTATGTGACTTTGCCACCAAAATAGGCACAGATTATGAGACAGGGAATCCTTGGACAGAATGGAGTAAGAAAAAGCAACAGTAATAGTAACTGACTGCTAAATTCTCATATGTCTCATGATCTTCTCATCATCAGCACTGTCTTCCATTTACCTAACTACAATAAAACTTTACCTTACAGCAAATATTGGCATTTAACAGACTATGACATTTTAAGGAGAAGAGACAGACAGAGTATGAGAGTAAATTAATTAATGACTAACTATCTCAGGTTGAAGTAAATCTCTCTAACTGAACTTCCTTCTAAAGAAGTTTTGAATGTCACTAGGCTCCTCTTGTGTGGTCAAGTACCTGGTCTGATTCTATTCCAGCTGATATTTACAAGGCATGGGGTTTATTGCTCATACAAAAGTTGATGGATATCTTCCAAGTTATATGACAAGAGGATTTTATTACCCAGAAGTTTAAGGATGCCTCCATTGTCCATTACAATAAAGGAAAAATAGATAGGTGGTCCTGTGACAGTTAAAATGTATGATGAGAGTGTCTCTCTCTTAGTCATTACTGGCAAAATTCTTGTCACACTCCTCCTTAATAGGCTGTTCTTTCATTTAGAAGATGGTCATCTACCCCAGAGTCAGTCTGACTTCAGACAATTCTGAGGATCAGTCAATATGATATCTGTTACACCAAAACTCCAGGAGAAATGGCAGGAGCAGGACAAAGGGACATCTACAAATTTCATTGAGCTGACCTTTTACACTGTCAGTTGTGAGGTCTTGTGAAAGATCATGGAGAAATTCGATTACCTGGAGAAGTTTATCAGTGTTGTATGCCAGCAACATTATGACATGCTTGCATAGATTCTGGATGATATATGATGTTCTTCCATGTTCCCAGTCATTATTGGAATGGAGCAGGGTTATGTCTTTTGGCACCCATGTTTTCTAACATGATGTTTTAAGCAATATTGTCAGATTCCTTCAATGACAATGAAAATGATATCAAGATCAATTACTAAACTGATATAATTTATAATTATTAAATTATTACCTGGAAATGTTTGCAAGTCATAACTAAAGTGAGGGGAGAGTTGTGGCAGATGTATTGTTTACAAATGATTATGCACTATATGCAGCCTCTGAGCCTGAAACAGAAGATAGAATCAGTTGATTCTCTTCCACTTGTGCTAATTTTGGCCTGACAATATCACCAAGAAAGCCAAGATTATCCACCAGCTAGTACATCATCCAAATGGAGAAATGTTAAATGATATGGATAAATGCACTAATTTGGTCAGTATACTTTCCAGGGATGTCCACATAGGTGATAAGTTTGATGCACACCTTACCAGAGCTAACTCAATTGTGGAGAGGCTTCAAAAGAAAGTGTGGGGGGGAAGAGGTGTTATCCTTGTCTTGACCTCATTGTTGTATGCCTCTGAAACTTGAACAGCATAGCAGCATCACACCAGGAAACTGAATCATTGCCATTTTAATTGTCTTAGAAGGTTCTGAAGATCACCTGGAAAGATAAGGGACCAACACTGACATCCTTTCTCTAGCAGAACTGCTAAGCATTCAAACTGTACTGCAGAGAGCATAACTTTGATGGTCTAACCACATGGTTCAGATGACAGTCATATGTTTGTCTAAAATATTCTTTTACAGAGAACTAACACAAGGCAAGTGCTCACATAGAGGTCAAAAGAAGCAATAAAGGACATTTTAAAGTCTCTGTGAACCTTGTGTTCAATTTGGAGACATGAGAGTCACTGGCACAGGACCAGCCAGCATAGTGTGCTCTTATCAAAGAAGGCACTGTGCTCTAGGAGCAAAGCCGAATTGCAATAGCTTTAAAGAAACATGAGATTTGTAAATTTAGTGTGGTAGAGCCTTCTGAGCTCAAATTGATCTGATCAGACACAGTAGGACACACTGTACTTTGACCCTGACATAGTGATGTCATTTTGGTCCTCTTCCAGCACCAAGGAAAACAACCAACAGTGGAGCTCATAGCAACACAGTTCAGTATGTCAGCATTCTAAACTAGCTGAACAGATTACCAAACCTTCTGCAAAGGCATGTCTGATTTTTTCCAATCAAAAGTGGCAACAGACAGTAACAAGTTTTTGTGAGAAATTTTGCCTCTCACCCACCTTACTGAAAGGCAATAGCAGTCATTGGTGGTTTTGGCCAATGAAGTTAATTTTCTCCCCAGCCAATCAGAAATCACCCAATTGAAGCCTTCTAACAAATAACAGCTTTTATGTGCCACAGCTCAGTGATAGCAGCTTTTCAGTACCCCCTCTTCTCAGATTTCTCTTCTGTTCCCTATCTCTCTGTCTTCCCAGAGCTATAAGGACTCAAATGAGAGCATCCTACCTTAGCTTTTACTTAAAAATCTCCAAACTATATATGTACCCTATCAAGTTGATAGTGTTTCCTAAAATCATAACTTTCTCTCTCACTCCCACCATAAACATTTATATGCTAATTAACTTAATCATCATCTTCCTTTACAACACTGAAGACTTCAAGACTCCATCAATTTGTTGCCCTTGAAATTTTCTTTATGTTCAATTTCTCTACTTTTAAAAAATCAATTTAAAATGTTCTCTATCTCTTAATGACATTAAACTGTTCAGACAAAAGGGAAAAAAATCACTCCCCATTACTGAGATTCAATTCCTAACACCTGCACTGCAGAATATTTTCTCTTGCAAAGTGCCCAAATCCTATTTGAAAACTTTTTTTATACATGAACATGTATTTATGTGTGTGTATGTATACACATGTGTATATGTATGCATATGTATATTAGCACAGCATATTAAAATAATTTTATTTTTCTGTTAGACATAATAGTAGAAAATTCAAACCTTGTGATGATTAATGCAAATGCTTTCCTTTCCCAAAATTCTTTTTCTTCCCCATTCATCACTAAGCTTCCTTATTTATCATAAAAGGGTCAGTGAACCTTACTTTTTTATGGAAAGACAGGAGGAACAAAATGAATGTTTCTTCTAGGTATCATAGTGAACCCTGTCTGACCCCTGCCAACATAATTATATAGGCGATAGCTGCTGAGGCAAATAGTGGCATAAACCTGGTCAGATGAATTCCCTCATTTATAACTTCCTAAGACTTTCTTAGCTCTCTAGCTTACATACCCACGAGCAGTTTGCATGACAGGGACCACATTTAATTGGGCCCATGGAAGCCTTCATCCAGATGAAACCAGTGAGGCCTAAAGGCTACTTCCTATAGTTGTTTGGCACTGTCTTTGTCTGCGTTTTTCTTCCTTCTATGGGAAACATGATGCCCCTTACTTAACCTGTGATCTTTATCACCTTTAAAAATAATACAGGTGCAGTGTTATTGACATCATGCTTAACTAGCTGGAGGTGTGATGTTCTGGGGCCATGTAAGGTATTTATATGATTATCCCTGGGTAGGGGGCAGGCCTTGTATATTTCTTTATGAATGTGTTTATTTGCTTCTCGGTAAGGGGAACACCCATTAGAGGATTAAAGGCAGCAGCAGTGACCTATTACCTCATTAAGTTGTGCCCAGAGACCTGGCATCTGATATTTTCCTGATCCCTAGGGTCTATATTGTAGTGTGAGGTAATGTGCTACAGGAGAAAGGGTTCTGAATTTAGAGTTAAGAGAGTTTGGATTTGCATATTAGCTCTGTTATATGCTGTTTGCCTGACCTTAGGCAGGAAATTAAACTTTCTGGTCTCAGTTTCACATCTGGAAAATAAAGTTTTGGGACTAGATGACTTCTCATTATCTTCTAGCTTTAAGTCTATAATCCTATGTTACTTACTCTGGGCCGGAAGCTCATTTTCTCTCTTTCCTGTACTTCCTAAGCCCCCATTTCCCTACGCATGGACTCTTGCCCAGAGATTCCAACTCCTCATTCATTCTGGCATATCATATTGAGTTCTGGCTTCATTAATCATATCACCTTCTAGCTTTTATAAATTATTATGGGATTTGGGGGGAGGGGGTGAAAGATGGAAGTTCCAGTTCAAATGTTGCAATTCACCTTCTCGATGCCTGGAAACCACAGCAGCAACTATAGCAGGCAAGAACTGGGGATTGTAAGTGACAATAGCTGGTAGAAATTACTTATATATATATACACACATACATACACATATATACATGTATACCACACATACATACACATATATACATGCACATGCACACAAGCATATACATATATAACTATATGTATATATATAACTATATGTATATATATATATGTGTACGAGATAAGTGCAAAGCTGACACAAAGTCACCTTATAAACAATAATAGAAACAGCAAAAACAATTCCTCCCATGAATACTGACTTTAAAGATTCCATGTCTCAGTTGTTTTCTGAAGATGGCGGCATAGAAGCAGCAAGGCTTTGCAGTTCCCACACAACCACCCTAAACACCCATGAAATATGACACCAGACAAATTCTAGGATTCTCAGACTCACAAAAATACAGAAAACACGTCTCTCCCTGAAGGCAGCTCAGCAGCAGGGGCTCATCGAGGCAGGATGGGAGTGGAGGCAAGCCCAGAATGAAGCTAAGACCACGGCCAGGCCTGGCACAGTAGGAAGGAGCTGAGCTAAGCCAAGCCAAGCCACACAGCAGCGAGTCTGCAGGAGAGAAGATCTATAGCCTCCAGCACCTCCACATCTACCAAGGCATGAAAAACAGGGATTGAAGAGGGACAGCGGCAGGAGGGGCTCATCCAGCAGGCTGGCAGGCTGGAGACTAGACCAACCGAGGCCCAAACCACAGCCACAGCCAGGCCAGGCCACAGGGAGGCCAGGAGGAACCAAGCCTCCCAAACCACAATGTGAGTCTACTTCAGAGAAGATCTAAAGCACCTGCCTGAGGGGATCTTAAAATCCAGGATCACAGACAATTTGTGAAAGTGAAACTTTGAAACTTAATTTGGGGGAGGAAAAGCACTTCAGCCAATCTGCGCCTGGGGCAAGGAAGCAGTGGGGGAAGGGAACTGCTGGAACCAGAGGCCCCCAACTGGCTGCTTCACAGCCCCTGGCCTGCAGACTCCACAGGGGGGCTGAATCACTTGATAAGGGCCAAGTGGTCTTGAGTTGAGTGGCCTGTATGCAGATTGTCGTGTTGGGTGGTGGTCCTGGGGTGGGCTTTCAGCACGCCAAAGATAGAGTGACTTGCAACATCCCCCTAATAGCTACCGCAGGTGGGAAAACCCCAGCGATTTGGAACAAAACCTCCCCCCCTCCCGGAAACAGAGTTTCACAGAGCTTAAAAAAACAACCAATTAACTGACTGGCCAACATGAGGAAAAGGAAGCAAAAGAAGAACAGCAATAAAACTCTAGAGTCCTTTTTTTGTGGGCAAAAAGGATCAAAGCATGGAATGGAAGCAAGACAACACAGTCAGAACTCCCACACCAAATGCTTCCAAGACACTTGAAGAATGC
>JAQQSW010019850.1:0-10966 GCA_028646575.1 Pseudocheirus occidentalis
GCTTTCTGTCTTGTGGAGAGTTTTGGAGCTTGAAAATCTGTTTAGCGTCCCATTTTATGAGTTTTTTAGCGTGTTTGTGTGGGAGCTGTGGTGCTTTGTTGCTTCTACGCAGCCATCTTGGCTCCGCCCCCTCCCTTTAATTACCTCTTAAAGAGTGATTTCAAGTTGGCCTTCCATTCATTGCCTTACGTCTTTTGAGCATGAAGATTACACAAGTTCACTTCTTGGTTCCTGGACCAGAGTCCCATATTTAGGGTTCCAGAAGCCAAGTTCATGTTTGTAGATGATCTAAAACCTGATTCTTAGCAACCTTGACCGTGGCTTTCTCTGCACATCACCAGTATGGGAGAAACAGCATAAGGATGCCCCACATTGATGGGAATTTAGCCACTTTCTTTACCTCAGGCCCTGTTGTGGCAGATAATTCCAGAGGGAGTAGCCCTCTTGGTGTTGGATCTCAACATCCTTAAACAGGACTAGTGCTTAAAAGCTGATGGCCATTTGAAGTCTTTCTAAATGTTAGGAGTTGTTCTCTACAAGAATAGACTTTTGTAAACCCGGTATGTCTTGCCTCCCAAGAAGAGGTATCCAATTATTTTGTGTGGAATGGTTCCAGTACATTCTATATTTACAGATACAGGAATTACACTATATGGGATAACTATTGAGATTCCCCCTCACATGCAAATGAAGAACATCCTAATGCTCTACCCCAGCCCCTATACACACCCACAATCTCCCCCAGCACTTTCTAAAGGGCAGGAGAGAGCAATGCACTTGCGTAATGCAGGGGAATTTTGTAAGCACACAATTAAAAACAAATTAGATTCATCCCATACAACCTTCTTTCTCTATTAACACAGTGGCACTTCACACCTGAAAGACTTAAACAGCCTTGATTATGCCTCTGTTCAACGCTGCTGTTTCCTTACCTGCACACTGGCATGTTTCCTGTGCTCTGTTCAAAGCATCCCTAAGCATCTGTTCTGGAGAGAATGTTGTGAAAGAAGCTTCAGGAAATGAATTGCAAATTCTGTGTAAATGATTTTTTTTGGTGAAACATGCAGGTGATGGACTAAGAAACAATTCCTGTGTCAGTTTATGAACCTTGTTAAGCCATGACTTTAAATGTGGAGACACGGCCAAGTGGTGACTGATGAAAATAAATTACTAATAGGTTCTGTTTGTGCAACACTTTCTTATATACAAGGACCATATTATTGTCCCATATAAGGCAGATGTGTGAGTACTCCCACATCATAGGCAAAGTAACTTGCCTCCCACCCACTGCCTTTTCTGAAAGTTGTAAGCCCCAAGGTGAGTAACTAGGAAGATTATACATTAAGTCTGGGAAGGTATCAAATACAAAACATACACCAATAAAAGGAATTTCAGTGAGGATGGAGGGAGAATAGGTTCTACAGGACCAAGAAAGACGTCAGACAGGCCTCAGGTGGTTGGCATTCAGTGGGTTTGGAGAAGGGTGTGACTCCATTGATCATTTAATCCACTTAAAATAATTGTGCTGTTAGTTAGGAATAGTTTTTTTCTTCATTTAGGTAAGCAATTATATCTTAGTGTGAACAGGGCCTGTACACCTGTTTGAATCAAAGTCATTATATGAAAAGCGAGATCATCTCCAGAGGAATTCATATAAATATAGAAGAGTATCCCAGACAGTCAAAAACGTTTACTAGGTATCAAGTGTGTGCCAAGCATTGTGTCGAATGCTACAGATACAAGAAAGATAAAAGACAATCCCTTCTCTGAATGAGCTCACAATATAGTGGGGAAGACAAGGAGCAAACAATGCTGTATGAACAAGGTTGATACAGGACAAGTTAGAACTCATTAACAGAGGGAAGACTCTGAGATTAAGTGAGAGAGCTAGCTAGAGCGAGCTAGTCTGAGGATCTACATATGAGAGGTTGGCGCAAGCTTGGCATTTCCAACATACCTCTGAGAAGCAAAGGGAGGACTGACCTGTGGCAGGGAGAGTTATATGAAAGGGAGTTGATGACTCTGTGGGCATCGCAGAGCAGGAAGATCAGGAGAAATGAAGTCCCAAGAAAAGACTGGATCTTTCCCCATCTTTTTCCTGGTCCGGGTGTCTGTCTGCCCAGGGATACTATAATGTAATCTATTTTGTTAAGCAAATGTTTCCACTATATTGAATTTTGGCTCAATGACAAAAACTCACTAGAGATAAATATAAATGTAAAGTTAGGAAGAGATCTCAACCTCTGCCTAAGTGTGAGGAATTTTCTGAATCAAGAGTTCAGGGTAATTTAGTTTGAATTCAGCTCTTCTCATCTAAATTCCCTAAAGCTAAACGGGAGGAAAACATGGGAGTTTAGGAGCCAGTGGGAGCCCCCTGGGGTTAAAAGAATGCAATTACTCTAAGAAGGTGTTAGAGTTTCTCAGAAGCAGAGATACTGAGATCCTGTCATCATGGCATGGAGTGTTTTCTCAGTTTGACTGACTGTGCTAGGTTTCTCTGAATCCATCTCTTTTGACTTTTCTTAATACTTCATTGCATTCATAGACCATCATTTATTCAAACATCCCTCAAGTGAGGGAAACCCAGTGGATACAACACCGGGTCTGGAGGCAAGATGATCTCAGTTTAAATCTGACCTCAGAATTTTACTGACTTTGTATCCCTGGGCCAGTCACTTCACCACATTTTCTTCATTTTCCTCAGCAACACCTCCCACCCAGGGGCATTGTAAGAATCAAAGAGCATGACAACTATGGAATGCCTAACTCAGTTCTGGACTCATAATAGGCACTAAGTAAATGTTAGCTGCTAGAGGAAGAGGGGAAGTGGGGAGAAAGAGGAAGGGGAGGAGGAGGAAGAGGAAGAGAACAAGGAGGAAGAAGAGGAGCATTCGTTACTTAGAAGACTCTTTGGAGGCTTCTGCTTAGAGATAGGAAATTGGGAAACCTTTTGTACCATGAACCAGCCAAGCCAGACCAACCCTGCAGCATTTCACTGGTCTGGTAGGTTGTCAGTACCTGTGGTAGGTTGTCAGTACCTGTCCCAAGTCTTTCTCAGCCACTCTTTTCCTCCTTTCAATGGATGCTATCATTTGCTGCATCAGCCCATCCTGGCAGCTTTCCCAGCTTTCACGTAGGGTCACTCTCACATTAGAAAAAAAAAAACATTTGCTTTGCATTTCTTTTTCTTTTCATTTCTGATCTTGGTTCCACTGAAATTGACCAAGAATTCCCTGGGAGGATCAGGCCTGTCCAGGGCAGCAGGCTTGCTGGGCTTGGTTCTGCTTTTGAGTACTAGGTAACTGATGGACTATGGATCTTGGAATACCTCACTTCAGAGTTCTACAGATTACAGCTAGGGATCATGCTGAAGACGGGGTGATCAGGGATTCCTTCTCCATCCTGCAGTCATTTCCCTTGGTTTAAAGAGAGTCAGACACAGACAGATGGATTGATCGATCAATCGATCAATCTATCCATCCATCCATCCATCCATGCATCCATCCGTCCATCTATCTATCTATCTATCTATCTATCTATCTATCTATCTATCTATCTATCTATCTATCTGTCTGTCTGTCTGTCTGTCTGTCTGTCTGTCTGTCTGTCCATCTGTAGATAATTTATTTTAAGCCCTCACTATATTCCATGAATTGTGCTGTAAGTAGGACAACAAGATCATTCCTATTTTACATTCCAGTGGGGGGAAGAAAACCTATGAAGTCTTCAGTTCAAATCCAGCTTTAGATACTTACTTGTTGTGGGACCTTGGGCAACTTAATCTCTGTCTGCTTCGGTTTCCTCACCTGTAAAGTGGGTCTAATAATAGCTCTGCCCTAGGAAAAATATTATGAAATGAGCTACTATTGGCAAGGCACTTAGCACACAACAGGGGCTTAAAACACTTTGTTTTTCTTCCTTCTTTCTTCAATAAACTGCAGTGATTCCCTGTTCCCTCCACAATCATACATGGAATCCTTTAAAGTCTTTCATACCCGGGCTCTTCCTGCCTTGCCAAATGATCTTCACCACCCCAGGCTCTTGTGCAATGAACCTGGTCTTACTGCTGTTCTTGGCATAAGGTGCTCAAATCTCCCAGCCCCAGGTATTTTAGCTCCTTGTCTTCCATGTCTGGAATTCTGTCCTTTTCTCCAGCTTGACTTCCCTCATTTCCTTCAAATTCTGGCTAAAATTCTACCTTCTACGAGAGGTTTTTTCCCTGATCCCCCTAAGGACAAAGCCTTCCTTTTGTTGACTGTCTCCTGTTCATCATATGTGTATATTATGCAATGTGTATGTATATGTATGTACATACACATGTATATTTACACACATATTTGTACATTGACTCTCCCCTTAGACAGTGAGTTCCTTCAGACCAAGTACTGGCTGTTATATTTTTTGTATCCCTAGAGCTTAGTATAATGCTTGCTTCATGGTAGTTCCTTGATCCAAGCATGTTGACATGGCTTTATAACCATCCAGGTTCCATGATGGCAGGATTAACTTCAGGGGAGGCAAATGGGTTCCTGATCCAGCATGTTGTTCCACACTTGCCCGCAAAACAAAGCAAAGACACTTCTGATTCATCTTCTTCCTCCTCTTGCTTGGAAATTGATAATCAAATCAATATCCTTGTTGTTCTTCAGCACTTTAGGGCCATCTTCAGAAGCCCAGTGACCTGGAGTCCCAGGTTGCCCAGCTGGCATGCATCGTTCTCCTTCCGCCTCCCATCCCCACTGTCCCATCTCTCCTGTGTGCTCTTTCTTCTACTCCACCCTTCTACAAGCCCATGTGCTATTAGCAAAGTCTCCTTCATGTTAGATATATAGATTATTTCACATTTAATTATCTATTAATTTATCCTTTCCCTTTCCCCTTCTGCCATGAGGTATTTCACAGCAGAGCACATACTTTTGTTTGCTTGTTTTTGTGTTCCTGTACCTGAAACATTGGAGGCCCTTAATAAATAAAAGTTTATTCATAGAATTGATAAATACCTGAGCCTCCCTTTCCTCTTCAAGGAAATAAGATCGAAAATACTTAGTGTTTCCTTCTCCTCAGGCTGATCTGGAGATAAAATGGGGGGAAATGTAAAAGACCTCATGTCCTATAAATTACTGCACAAATTGCAGCAGTGATGATGCTAACAATGATTGTCCACATTCTGGGGTGACCGATGACCCAGAGAGGAGCTGGCAAGTCAAGATGGCCCCTTAGTGGTCGGTCCTGGAGCCCTAGTAAGCTTCACCTTTTATTTCCTTAATTACCATTCACCTTGGTCCAATAAAAGACCTGGATCTTACTGATATTACCAACACTGTTATTATTGATGTAACTTGTACCACACAAATGGAGCAAACTTAGGAAATCGACTACCGGTTGAATGAGACTAGGCAGAGACCTTGGTGACATTGTCTGGCATAAAGACCCCAAAGGCCCTTACCCAAATAAATTCAGAGGTCTCTCAAGGTAAAGGCAGAAGCTCTTTATTCTAAAGACAGGTCTTGTGAGAGTTAGGCGTCACCTACTCCAGTCAGTCTGGTATAGGGAGGCACCCAAGAAGAGGCAAGCAAGCAGTTTTATACCCTTGTCCAAAAAATTCTATGAAAAACCCCAAATTTCCAGATAAACCCCCAAAGCCCCTCCCACCAAAAATCCCCTAATGCTGGATCATTACCCCATTGATGGGGTAATATGACCTCACAGTCTACGTAGGACCCCGGAAAGCTCCTCTTGCCCAATACAAAGACATATAGCTATGATTATCCGTATGTAGCAAAAGGGGGCTGTCACAAAAGCCCCTTACAGGAAGAAGGGAGGGGGAGTAGGGGCACACCATCTGATTTCCCCGAAATCAGGTGATTTACAGGAACATGAAACTTGGGCCTAAAGAGATCTAGGACCTAGCTCAAGTTTGGTGACTGTCTCTTTTATGAGAATGCTTTCACTGTCTCATTCAGTCCCCCCTCTTTCTTCAAGCGTGAAAGCTTCTCACACCAACCCCGCCAGGCCCCCCTCAACTATTTTATCTGTTTCAGATATAAAGAGATTATTAGTAGCATTCTCAGGGCAAATAAAATGATTCCAAGCAGGGGAGAGTAGAATTATGATTAAGCTGATGCATAGAAAGAGGAGCGGGCAAATGATTTCCCCTTCTCCTCTCATCAACAAACATGCACAGGGAGAGTAGTTCAGAATCTTGATTGCTCATTCTGGATAGCAGTGCCATAGGAGGAGCTTCAGATTCTCTGGTTGGGTTCTTTTGACAGTGGAGGGGGGGTGTCCAATGAGCCCCTTCACATGAATGTTATGAGTCCAACCTTTTCCTTTGTCCCGACCAAAGTATTAGAAATCAGTAGAATCTGGAACACACTCTCCCAGGCTGGATTGAGCTTCTCCTCCTTCCATATTCTGATCAGGACCCAGTCTCCTGGTTGGTACCTGTGAACTGTCAATCTCAAAGGAGGAGTTTGAGTGATCAGCCCTTTTGTAGGTGCCTTGCCAGGGTAAGGGTGTCCAAAGAGGACCTCATAGAGGGAGAGCCCTATATCTCTTCTAAGAAGGGCCAAGGGTAGGCCCTCAGTCCAGGACAGATGGGATTCCAAAGCCAATTTAGTGAGCTGCCTCAATTTCTTGAGTCATTCTTTCAATTTTGCCTGATGAGGGGGAGATGCCAAGGAGTGTGAAACTCCCAAGTGATGTCTAGGGCCTGGGCTAAGGACTGTAGGATCTTGGCCATAAAATGAGCCCCTTTGTCTGAGTCAATCCCTTCCACTACCCCATACCTTGGGATAATTTGTTCTAGCAGAATTTTACCAGCAGCTGGAGCTGTTGTGTGGGGCAGAGGAAAGGAGTTCAGGTGGTCCACTACAACCAGCAAGTACTTGAGGCATCCTATGGGAGGTAATTTGGTGAAGTCCACCTGTATGCTCTGGAAAGGCCTGAGGCCTGAAGGCCTACTTCTGACCAGAGTTCGGTGCAATGCTGACCTGTCTGTCCTTCGACACACAAGGCAGCTGTCTACCAACTACTGCACCACAGTATAGAGGCCAGGTGTTTCATACCAAGCCAGGAAAACACACAGGTTCTGGACGTCCCAATGACTACCCTGATGTAAGTGCTGAAGGATCTGCCTCATACCTGCCTTGGTCAACACCTCTCTCCCATCCGAGAGGTACCACCGTCCATCCTGCTTCTGTGCTTCCAAGGCCAGTAATTTCTGCTGTTCTCCTTTGGTAAAGGAAGGAGAAGGGAGACTCAGAGGAAAAAAAGGGACTGAGACCAACAAATTTTCAAAAGGCTTTGATTCTATCATCCCAGCCCTTTTGCTTCCTCGTCTGCAAAGTGATTGCCCCTTACTTCAACAGACTATCTGGTCTGATGGCCACCTGCCTGTATTATTGATATGGCTTCAGATATTAAGATGTTTACATTTTACAAAAGAATTCACATAATTTCTGAGAGACTTTCCTTCTGTTCATGCACTGGCACAAATTATTCTATGCATATTAGCTAACTAGGACAAAGCCAGAGCTAGATAACAACTGATATCCTCACAAACTAGAGGGTCTTTACTTAAGCAACAATTTCTATACTAAATCTTGGGTTTAATAGCATTAATCTCTTATTAACTTTAGATGTTCCAGACTTAACTGCATAATAGATTAACTATTACATTTTTTATTATTGAAGCTTGTCACCAAGAAGGGGAACAAAATTATAATATGGGAACCATAATTCCCTAATTTCAAGGCATTAAGTCCAGGCAGAATGCATATAAATCTCATTAAGCCAAGCTTGAAGTCTACTAGGTGTTTGAGGATACTATGAATCAGGAGAATCCTACCTCACCTCATGCAGAATAGTTGTTCTCCCAATCTCCTTGTACCTCATACCTGTGTCTTCTGAAACCATGGGTCTGTACCTCTGGTGGCTAGGATAGCCTTTCTTAATATTGATACCTGGAGCTGGACTCAGAGGAATAGCCAATTAATAGTCCCATCAAAAACTTAGGTAACAATCTCCAACAATCAACCTAAAACATGATTATAATCTCTCATTGGTTGAGGAACAGCCTTAATTTAAATAACCTGTTTTCATCTTTATATTTATTCCTGAAGCAAAATCTTGCTCTAACAGGCTTATATTTACATTCCAAAATTTCTCTTTACCTTTTTATGACTATGCTCAATTTGAACTCAAACTAAGACTTCTTTTCTTTCAACAAAAAAATATCTCTGATTTAGTCCCAACAATTAATTGTCCGTTAATACCCAATTGCACTTTCATCATTTTGAAATGCCAAATGACTCTATTCCACACAAAATACACAAATATACCTTACTACTGCCACTTTAAAATCCCAGCCTTTATTTATGGGATGATGTCTCATCATTATATTTCCTTATCTTCATTTGACTTATTAATTAATATCTATCTTCTTAAAACACTCATACCTAGGGTGTTCCAAGCAACTACCTAGAGACAGAAGAGTCTGGGGGACTCTCCTCTTTTCTTTTCAAATCTCTTTTCATCCATTTTCCCCAATCTATTAACATCAATATTATATCATATTCTATCCTGGACTCTGCAAAGAGGGTGGAGTGTTTGCAGAGGTCCATGGTCTAATCTTACAAACTGATGAATTATGTATTATTCTCATAATTTTCAGAAAGAATATCCTTAAGATAGCAACATTTCAAACATTTCTCTTAATTTTGCTTTTCACCAGAAGTCCTTTGCCCTGACAGAGGATAGAATTTCCTTTCTTAGGCTCCAACTGGCTGTGGTGGGGACAGGTCCTTTCTCACTATGAGCCTCTTTTAACTCTAAGGTTTCATTTAGTTTCCTGGAGCAGCTCATGGTGATGGCAACTCTGGACCCGGAGACTGAAATATTCTCCATTCATGAACTTCTTCTTGCCATCAGTAGAGACCTGTTTGGACAAATCATTTACATGGAGTACAGTTCCAAAACCTTTTTATCTCAACATCAATTTAATCTTAATATTAAATTATATTGTACCTCAAGAATTTTGCCAGGACTCACGTATCTAAAGGGATTCCCCTTTTAATATCTTCCCTTTTACACATTTTAACCTTTGTCCTGGTATAGAAACCAGTTGTTAGAAATCCTTTTAAAATCTTTTTGTACAAAGATCTGCTGCTTCTCATCAAACCAGGTTTGTTAGTTAGGAGCTTCATAACGAAATGAACTCCCTTTCCTGGGCTTGATGACCTCACCCCTTTTTCATACACATAAACAATTTCAAATTTTACAAAACTTACAAAATTCACAGGGTCATTTCTCCACATAGTTACCAATAATTACTTCTCACAAGCATATTTTTATAAATATTTGATCTATACAATAGCTTTGAAATAACTTGGTTAGCAATTTCACATTTCATAGAACCATCTTAATTAACGTTTTTGAAACAAAGACAAGCTTAACATTTTATAATTTCTCAAATTACAATATACATAACCAGAATGTCCTACTCACCATTCTCTTGTTTCTTTGGCAACATAATCCTTAATCTAGCAGCATTTAGAATATAACAGCATCTATAATATAAGAGAAACTGCTTCTTCCATATCACAGATAATACAACTATTTACCAAATTTCACAAGAAATCCCAGGAATGTTATAACATGTATTCAGTATCTAAATTTAAACTTTAAACCCCCAAATCAAATAGCTGCAACTTGATAACCTTAAATTAATTATTTTGAAATTACTTTTACACAGAATAAAAACCTATTCATCTCATAATCATCATACCCAAAAGAAAATTTCACATTAAATTACCAACATAATGCCTTTAGCCTCCCAGTTCTCACCCAGACATGCACGTGGTTTAATAATTGTGGTCTGTGTGAACCCTGTGCAAGCTAAAGCCAAAAACATGTTTACAACTATATTAAGCCTAAACAAATTCCTAGGATGTGGATTCCACCACAGTCCTTACAAAATCATTCTAGAAGGGGAGGGTTAATACAATGAATCCATTCCCTACTACCAAATAATAATACAGACCTCTTTTAAATCATGTTAATAATTAATAATTAACCATATTACCATACATTTCTAGATCCTAATACTCTTAGCCCTTCAAATGCCATAAATATATTCTTATAATTTTAATTTCCCATTCACATTCATATCTTCCTAAGGAAGTTTACAAGAAATTTGCTTTCCCTTACTACAATCAGGTTAATTTAGAAATATACTGGGCTAAAACACTACCTTCTTTCTTTTAATTCTAGCAAATCACATTAATCTATATTTTCTACCGTAATTGGTGCCATTCTCAAATTCAGTAATAATCACCCGATTTCAGCCTCTCAAAAAAAAAATCCCAAACTTCCTCAAACCCTCTCAACATGCTTAAGCCATCTGATGTTAACACAAGGACACCTGGAGGGGGGGGGAGGGATACTCCCTCACTCACCCTTCTCTATTCCCAACAGGGACTTTTCCTAACTTTCCTATTTTCCCTCAAGTCATTATTTTCCCTTTCCCAATCTTTAAAAACCCATTACTCATACTGCCTACATTCTTTTACATTCTTAATAATCATACCCCAAGTTTTGTGCTGCTTTTATGCACCTTAGAACTACAAGGAATTAATGCCTAACCTTTTTTCACCCAGAGAGAGCTACATCTCTCTCTCTCCTCTCTGTCCCTACTTTCCTGAGCAGTTTGCAGAAAGTATCAAACTACAGAGTTTATGTACCATCCCAAAACTTATGTCCCCCAATTCCCATTAGAAACCAACCCTCAATATATATCTCCAATTTTCCTGATTTAGAGATTTTCCTTACCTCCCTCTTCATCAATTTTTTTTTCCCAGAAGAATCTACCCAGGTCTTCTTAAACTGCCTGATCTGTCTATTTACCCTTCGTATTTTCACTTTTGAGCAAGGCAGGAAGTGTTAATCATCCTCTGCCCCCCCATTT
>JAQQSW010019851.1:0-10965 GCA_028646575.1 Pseudocheirus occidentalis
GAAATTCGACTTTTTAAGGCATTCTCCTCATTGGCTTTCTGGGCCTCTTTTGCCATTTGAGTTAATCTATTCTTTAAAGTGTTGTTTTCTTCAGTCAGGTTGTTGACTCTCTTTTCATGATTTTCTCGCTTCATTCTCGTTTCTCTTCCCATTTTTTCCTCCACTTCTCTTATTTGGTTTTCAAAGTCCTTTTTCAGTTGATGTACAGCTTCTAGGCATTCTTCATTCATCTTGGAAGCATTTGATGTGTGAGTTCTGAGTTCTGGGTTCTCTCCCTCCCGTTCCATGCTTTGACCCTTTTTATCCATAAAAAAGGATTCTAGAGTTTTTTGGTGTTTTTATTTTGCTTCCTTTTCCTCATGTTGGCTAGTCAATTAATTGGTTGGTTTTTTTAGGTCTGTGAAACTCTGCTTCCAAGGGAGGAAGCTCTGTTCCAAATCGCTGGGGTTTTCCCAACTGCCGGAGCTATTAGGGGGGTTTTGCAAGTCCCCCCAGCTTTGGCTTGCTGAAAGTGCACCCCATGACCACCACCCAAGACCACAATCCAGATCCAGGCTGCTTAACACAAGAGCACTTGGCCCTGATCAATTGATTCAGACCCCCTGCAGAGTCAGCAGGCCAGGGCCTCTGAAGCAGCCTGATAGGGGGCCGCTGCTTGTTCTAGCAGTTCCCTTCCCCCACTGCTTCCTTGTCCCGCTGGCAGATTGGCTGAACTGCTTTACCACCCCCAAATTAATTTTCAAAGTTTCACTTTCACTAACCAGTCTCTGAGGATTTGAAGATCCCTTAGGCAGGTGCTTTAGATTTTCTTTGAAGTAGACTCACGCTGTGCCTTTGGAGACTCAGCTCCTCCAGGCCGCCCTGGGGCCTAGTGTGGCCACGGTTTTGGGCTGGCCAGGTCTCTGCTTTGTGCAAGGTGCCCCTCTCCTGTCCTGTTCCTCACGCCTTGGCAGATGTGGAGGTGCTGGAGGCTGTAGAATTTCTGCAGACTGGCTGCAGCAGCTCGGCTCAGCTCAGCCAGGCTCCTTCCCACTGCCCCAGGCCTGGCTGCGGTCTTGGCTTCAGGCTATTCCAGCCTCTACTCCCAGCTGCCTTGATGAGCCCCTGCTGCGAGAGATGTGTTCTCTGCATTTTTGTGAGTCTGAGAGTCCTAGACTTCATCTGGGCTCATGATTTTATGGATGTTTAGGGTGGTGGTGTGGGAGCTGCAGGACCTTGCTGCTTCTATGCCGTCATCTTGGCTCCGCCCCCCTGTTTTTTCAGATGCATAGTTTCTAATGATGTGCTATATACTCCCATTGTTACATGCATTTGCTCTTCCTCTGGTACGCTCCCTTCTTCACCCTCTTTTCATTTTCCCTGTTCTTTATTCATTCATGCCACTCTTGCTAACATGTTTAGTCACTGGGGCAAAACAACATTTTCCTGCAACCTAACAGAAAGTTCTTGTCCTTTTTATTGACTGAATGTGTATTGAAGTTTAGTCTTCTCTCTAGCTAGGGAGAAGTGCCTGACTTTGGGCATTGCTCAGGGTATTAGAAACATTGAGGTTTTCCCAACCTGTCACCAGGATCATTAAAGTTAGCGCTAAGAGAGTAATTCGAATAAAATCAGTCAAAGAAGAATTGTGGTTTTTTTTTCTGTTGTTCCTTTAATTTTGGTCCATCTAAAAAACATCCAATTAAACCTTATTGGAAGCATTTGGAGAGCTTGTCCTTTCAGTGATTAATGCCTTGGACCCAGCTTTGGTCAAGAATGATGGAGCTGAAAGAATGCCACCTTCAAAGTCTTGGATTTAATATTGCCATTATGGAGAAAAGAGAAACACCAGTCCTAGTTTTCTTTCTTTTGGCTTGGGAGAATTCCTTTAAAGTTGGCCATGTAACTCTTTGTCCCTGCAAACTTGGGTGATGGCAGTTGGTGGCGCTAAGAGGATGAGTTGCTAAAGGAACATCTTGGTTCCTCAGAAGGTGTAAGAATCTGACCTAGTGATAGTTTTCAGGGCCAAGGGAAAAAAGCCCCTATGCCATTGCCTTTCTTCTGTTCCTCCCCTTTTAGTGGGAATCCCAGTTCTGAAACATCCTGGTAAAATTGCATAAGCAATAGCACTATGTATGTTAAGCAAGTGTGTATTCAAAGCCTGAGCCTGTGATTTCACATAGATTATTGGGTCCCTAGTGAGATGAAAAGAGGGATTTATCTTTGGCATGCATATATGCTTTGGGAATTTCATGGAAGTAAAATTCAGAAAAGAAATTCCTTCTGATCTTTTCCATAGTGTACAGCCGGCCAGAGGGGAAGGAATCATGACCTGTTACCTCCCCATCCCAGAAGCATTATGCAAAGATTTCTTTTTTGTTGAAACATCATATCTAGCATCTGGATTACACTTCACATTTTCATAAAGGTTTCTGATATAAGCAAAGATTTAGATCTGGAAGGGACCTTGGAAGCTACATAGTCTAATGTGTGCATTCAATAAGTGAGAATACTGAGAGTGAGGGTGATTAAGTGTCCAAGGTCTTACAGGGAGCAGACAGCAAAGATGGAATGTGAACACAGTTCCTTTCACTAGAAAGGTTCTTTCCATTGTATCAAACTGCCTCTGATGGTCTTAAGAAAATTGTCCTAGTAGTGACCTGGAAAAAAAACCCAACAACATTGTGAAGAGATTTTTCATGATGCATCTAATTTGCAGACTCAGTAAATTAGTTGTTAATAGTGCCATAGCCTTCATGCCCACCAGCTTACCTGTCCAGTTTCTTTCCTTATTCATTCCTTGATCAGTCTTTATGAAAGGCAGTGTCTTCCCTAAAGGCTCTAATAGCAAAATTAAAGTTATCAACAAAAACAAAGTAACAACAAACCAAAAAAAAAAGGGTCGTTTATCTGTGAGATTGTATTTATTGAAGAGAATTGTTTAAAGATTAGATTTCGTAAGAAGAACCTCATCTCCTTGCATGATATAATGGACAGAGCTGCCTCTGGACTCAGGAAGATCCGAATTTAAGCCTGGTCTCTGAATGAGTGATCCTGAACCAAGTCACAACCTTTCAATGCTCCAAGTTGGTCTCACAGTGGTTCTCAACCTTCCTAATGCTACGACCCTTTATACGTTTGCGGGCGTATATATATATATGTGGGCAGACATGCCTGGAGACAGATAGAGGAATGTTGTCTCAGTTCCTAAGATCATCAGGAATATGTGTTTTTCAATGGTCTTAGATGACTGCTGTGACCCCTGTGAAAGGGTCATCTGACCCCCACGCAACCCATAGGTTGAGAACTGCTGCTATAATTTACAGAGTGAGTGCTGGTCTGTATTGGTAGAGAGGTTCCATCAGTGAGGAAACAGAGACAAGGAGAGAGACAGATAGACAGATAGAGACAGGGTGAGAAACAAAGAAAGAGACAGAGAGACAGATTTGTACAGCTGGATTTCAAATGCATCTATAATGCATATACACACACACATTTACTTCATTGAAATGCTCTTCCTGGAGAAAGAATCTCATTGTAGTAAGATTTCCTTTATAGAGATATTAAATATGATTTAGCATGGAACTCTTGTTGTTTAAACTGAATGAACAAAGAGTAACTAAAAATGTAAGAATTGTCATCTTGTTGCCTTTTAGTGTCATTTTAAAATTTATTATATAAAGATGGAAAATAATTTCAAGGGCACAAATGATGTGTGTCCCTAGAAAAGGTGACTAATTCATTGATATGATTTAAGTCATTAAAAGCTAATTTAGTTGAAATCATTTTTTTTGGTATGTGCTTCAATTTTTGTTTGAAGACAGAATAAATATTTCTGACTTGGTCTTGGTAAGTTAATGAGTTATTGGAAGAAAACTGGATGAATTGGCCTCATTTTGAGTTTTAAAGTCCTAATTGTAAGATAAATATTTAAGTTTGTGTGATTTATAAGCGTACCAGCTGGTGGAAATGCATGTGTTCCTAAGCCTATACTGTATGCTTCCTCTCCTGGGTTATACTGTTAACTAAATAGTGTGAGGCAGCCTTGGGGTCTTTTAAATGACTAAAACCAACTTTTTTCATTTGGTATCACATAAAAGGGAACTGCAGATATTTGAATGAAGAAAAACATGCTTTCTGAGGGAGTTGTAGAGTACGTAGGGCACTTTAATTATAAATGAATACATTTAAGCTATAGGGTGCATTTTGAGGGGTGCAGAGGTAGGCAGTTTGTGAAAGAAAAGGAGAAAAATACGTTTGTATCCATGGAATACAATGCAAAAGATATTCACATACTCCCATTTGAACATTTTATTAAGGACTACTTAGTTTGGACTTCACGATTTTCCCCTATCATTACTTCTATGTGTCGTGAGTGTGTCCTGGGTAAACATTTGTGTAGAATGAGATGTGTTGCATGAAGCTAAGCTGCCCAGCAGTTGTACTGCCCTCTTTAGAGGCAAATTATAGCAGGGACTCTCGACTATGATGAACAAATTCTTTTGGATTTGGAATGAGCCTTATTCAAACAGGAAGTGTGTTGCTAGTGTGCCTGGGTGGGCTGACTGAAAACTAGATGCTCTTTGAGAAAGGTAAATTCCTGATCAATTTCAGTTAGTTCTGAAGGGTGAATGAAACACCTGGGGTAAAGTCTGGAACCCTCTTTCGGTAGAAAGCCATATGTAAATAATTTTAATGTCATTCTAGACCTATTATTTCTTTATCAGTGTGTCTTCTACTGATACTGATTTTTAGTTCTTGGTCATTTATAATCCTGGAGAGTTGTCTAGGGTACTAAGATGTTAAGCAACATGACAATGGCCAAAGAGTTAGCATGTGTCTGAACTAGATTTTGACTCCAAGTCTTCCCGACTCCAAGGTCAGCTGTGGCTCTCCCAGGCCATGTTGCTCCACCTTCAACATGTGTATCCAACAAAACACACACACATGCATGCATATATGTATACATATATACATATTATGTATGCATATATACATATATACGTCTGTGTAAGTATGTGTGTACACACACACACACACACACACAATCACAAATCTTTAGCAAGTGTTGTCAAACAAGCCCTCTAAAATTATGGGCTCATGGAACAATTGTTGGTTGGGAAAATAAAGGTGTTTTAGTAGCTGTTTATTGTTGGTGTTTGTTTATACTTTAGGTAAGTTGTGAATGCTTTGCTTGTCCTAGAATGACATCAAACAGCCTATAATGGCGACATAATATTTTAAGTACTTAAAGCAAACATCTATTCAATAGATATACATGGAGATAGTAGAGTATATTTTATAAATAGGGAAACTGAGGCAAATAGCAGTCACTATTCATGGTTATTCATCAAGTGACTGGAAACCTTTGTGTCTAAACACAGGTTTCTTAGTTTTCTTAGTTTCCAGTCCTTCATTAGTGTCATTAAGCTATAGCTCACTGGGAATACACAGTATTGCTGAACTCATCTTCATGGGACAAAGTGTCACCACCACTACCTTGACCATCCTCTCCTTTCAGACTCTGATGGAGACAGACCAGGACTCTGAAGCCAAGAGCATTCAGAATAGAAATGCTTCAATCCCAGTATCCACAGCCATCTCTAAAAATGACCCCTGTGGAGATGTAGCCTGGAAACTTCTCCTTCAGGTGTTACAGATCACATTTAGAGAAGACCCAGAAAAGAAAGTTCTTGTGCCAAAGTCCTTGGTACTATAAAATGGTTTAACATCAGAAACTGATATGATTTTTGCCAGTAGAAATGATGTTGAAGAAGAAGCATCACCATCTGCCTTGCTGCTGCTCTACTATCTGAGGACCCTGCAATTTTTCCATTCTACTTACAGCTTGCAGCTGTCTCTCCTATTAGAATTTGGGTTCCTGGAGAGTAGAGACTGGCTTACTTTTCCATTTCTGTCCCCAGCATCTAGCATGGTGCTTTGCACACAGAGAGAGTTTAATAAATACTTTAATTCATTATTATGAGCTCAAAGAAGATAGTATCTTGGTTGGGTTTTAGACACAATTTTACAATTTAAATGAGACTGTTAAGTGGAGACATCTTGGTACAACAGAAAGGTCACTGACTCCATAATTAGGACATAGGCATGTCAGTCCTGCCTCTGATGCTTACCGCCAGTGTAAGGGCAAATCACTTAAATTTGGTATCTCAGTTTCCTAATCTGTAACAAGATGAGGAAAGACTAGCTGGTCTACGAGATCATCTTTATGATCCTATTAATCTAAAAGAAAATAGCAAATTATTTTAAGGAGAGTATTTTAAATCAAGCCACCAATATTTTGAACAAGATGTAACTTTCTGCAGGAAATTGGAAACTATTTTTTGTATTGCTTATAGGAATTATTATTAGTTCCCTTGTCCATTTATTCAGTGGAATAAATTAAAATTAACCTAAAGAGAGGGCATGAAGGGATTTTCCCTTTCCCTAGTGCTCCACAGCCAAGGGCAGACCTTCTGAACCAAAGTCTGTAGTATATGAAGAATAAACACCCTGATCCTTCTCATGTGCTCTCCCTCCTATATACTAGCTCTCGGTTTACTGGAGAAATCTTTCCTTCACTATGCCTAGAACATTCCCCTTCCCCCACCCCCCGCTGAGGTCTCCCTCTTCTCTGACCCCTCTATTAGTACCTCACTAACAGGACTTTGGACTACCGTGATCCTCTTTCCTCTCTGAACTACGTTGTTCTTCTGAACCTTTCCTTCTCCCACTTCAGACAACTGTAGAATGATTTATGAAAGTACAATCTGAAACACAGGAGATAGATAAACATCTCCCAACTCCCTTATCTCCTCTGGAAGCATTGCTAAGTAGTCTGGAGTCCTGTGTTAGAACATGCAGCAGGCAGGAGACCATTTCGATTGTCATTCCTAGCTTTGTCTTGGACACATGGAGCTTGCTCTCTGGGCTTATGGTAAATGGTATTATTTAAAACAAATGCTCGTTGGAGGTCAGCATGCTCATGTAATATACAAAGCAAAGTTATTCCCCTTGCTACCGTTTACTTTAGAATAATGTGCTCTCATTCAGCCAAAAAACCACACAATGAAGTTCAAAGATCTGAAATTCTTTGCCCAGCCTCATCAAATTAATTCACACCATTGACTTTACCACTTCCCCTAGGATAATATAATCGACACTGTTGGAGCAGTTAGTAAAGTTGCTTTCAGTTGTCAGATTGAAGTCTTCCTTGTTCCTCTTTTCTGTATCCTTTCTAATTATACTACCCTTGCCCAGACCACCCACAGTAATTTCAGTTGTTTATACTCTTCAGATTCATAAATGAAAAACTGCTGGAACATTGGCACATTTAAAACTATCTTACAGGCCACAGAAATGTCATTAGGTGGTGACAAAGAATTCAACCTGTGTTTGAGGCATAACTATTCATTTTCAAATTTTCTAATGATCTTTAAAAAGTTCTGTAATTTGAACATTCATAAAATTCTAAAATGTTTGGAGACCACAAAAAGGTTCCATCAGAGGGGGCTGGCAATGAGTCATGGGGACCTGGAAAGTGGGCTCAGAGAGAACACTGTATTCCAAGTCCTTGGAAAAATTGGAGGATGGGCAATAGATTCAAGTAGGGACATGCTGGTAAATGTTTAATAACCGGCTCTCTGGGGAAAAAATGTACACAGGCTATATGTTGAAGTTTAGTCTGTATCACTGACACTGTTTCCTTTTCTTTCTTAAGTCCAGACGATCAATAAGACGATAAATGAACCCCTAGTTTGTCGTTGTTGTTGTTGAGTTATTCAGTTGTGTCTGACTCTGTGATCCTGTGGATCACATGCCAGGCCCTCCTACCCTCCAGTATTTCTCAAAGTCTGTCCAAGGTCATGTTCATTGCTTCCATGATCATCTATTCATCTCATCCTCTTCTGCCTCTTTTTCCTTTTGCCTTCAATCTTTGCCAATATCAGGGTCTTTTTCAATGAGTCCTGTCCTTTCACTATGAGATTAAAATATTTAAGGTTCAGTTTCAGTATTTGATATTCCATGGAATAGTCTGCATTGATTTCTTTAAATATTGACCGATTTGATTTCTTGCTGTCCAGGAGACTGTCACAAGTCTTTTCCTACACTGCAGTTTAGAAATATTGTAGCCGTTGTCAATGTCCAAGCTGTAAATTCTTACATTGAATATTTAACAAACAGATCTCACAAGTTGATCTGAATTGGTTCTACAGCACCCCTAGATACAAGATCAGATCCCCATCCCAAATGAACTTGTGTGATAATCTTAGAACCAGAGTAGAGATTTGGTCTCAGGACAGTAAGCTGTTTTTTTTTTTAGAAAACTGGGCTACCATATGGAAGATTTGTCATAAGGAAAAAAGAGATAAAATCCTGCCTTTTAGAAGCTGGTTACAAAGTCAAAGCAGGACCAGTAGCAAAACTAACTTGAACATGACCTCCCTAAGCACATATCTTTGGATTCTATACTCTGTGATTCTAGAGAAAGATTGGAACCAGTCCTGACCCTAAGTAGGGGAAATACAAAGAGAAGGGTAACTGGACTAGAGAAAGGCACTTAATGTGATAAAGACCACTAAGCTTCAATGGGTTGTAAGCAAAATATGAGCCAACAGTACTACCTATCATGAGAGATGTGTTTAACAAAATCACCTCTCAAAAAAATGAACTATATACTTAATCTGATTTATTAACATTTTCTCTGTCACTTAAGTTTAGACAGTTAACAAAACAATATATAAAAGCATGATTTGTAGCATTTGATGAATTCTAATGTGTAAATGTTCCCCTTGGATATTTAACAATGGTTCTTATGAGCCAGTATAAACTGGTTCAAAGCCATCCGTGTTTAGCATCCAAATATCCAGTGTAAACTTAACCTACCTTAATAGAAATGCAGTGATGTATAACCTATATTGAATTGCTTGCCTTCTCAATGAAAGGGATGGGAAGGGAGGAAAGGAGAGAATATGTAACTCAAAGTTTTAAAAGGGAATGTTAAAAATTGTTTTTACATGTAACTGGGAAAAATAAAATGCTAAATTAAAAAAAATAGAAATGTAATGATCGTCAGAGGAAGAAAAGAAATAGCCCTACCATGTTTAGATGAAATCAAACGCATTGTGTTTAACTTGGGACACCTCATTTTGTAAGGGACTTTGACAAGCTGGAAGAATCCAGAAAGGGCAACCAGGAGATTGAGGTTACTAAAAACCATGCCATATAAGAACCATTTGAAGTAACTGAAAATATTTCATCTAGAAAAGGGAAAATGAAAACAGGATGCTGATCTCTCAATATTTGAAGGTTTGTCATGTGTTACAGTGGGACTGGGACTAATTTTGCTTGGCCCCAGAGGGTAGAACATGGAACAATGAGTGGAAGTCTCAGGAAGAAAGACTTTGGCTCAACAAAAGGTAATTAAATAATTAGAGGTGACCCCTCAGAGAATGGGCAACTTAGGGCGCAGTGAATTTTCCGTCCCTCAAGGTCTTCAAATAGAGGTGAGGTGGTCGCTTATTTGAGATGATGGATTAATGATTTGGGTAGATTGGATTGATAATTGATTAGAGATTGTGCTAGATAAGCTCTGAGGTTCCTTGCAACTCTAAATCTATAGTTTTGCAGGTGGGCTTTAAGTGGCCCTAGCTGTGAAAACTGGAAGACTTCAGAGAAAGGGAGGTAGCCAGTCATTCCATGATTAACTTTCCCAGAATTCCTCTGGACTGGGTGGGGATGTGGGACTATAACTGTCTTTATTAGTGAACATCTTCACTTTTTCCCACCATAGACCAACAGCTTTGTAATGATTTCAGGGATTCATTTTAGGACTAGTTTCAGTGGTGAGCTTTCTTTGACCAGAAAAGCTTATCACTTCTGTTAGAGAAAGCTTTGGGTTAGGGCCATATACATGATGTATTTTTTCCTGGAATAGCAGTCTAAGTTCTGAGTGCATATCCCTTTGATTCAGTCTGGTTGAAAGTGAGAAGGGTAGGCCTGTGGCTCTAAGAACACAGAGGGCAATTCTTTAGAGAGTTGGTCACAAATAATAATTCCAATAAGAATAATTATTTTCGGGGTCGGAGCCAAGATGGCGGCGTAGAAGCAACAAAGCACCACAGCTCCCATACAAACATGCTAAAAAACTCATAAAATGGGACTCTAAACAGATTTTCAAGCTCCAAAACTCTCCACAAGACAGAAAGCACATGTGTTGCTACAGGCAGCTCAGCAGGTAGGGCTCTTCTCAGCAGTCTGGGAGCCGTGGCCGAAACTGGGCCGGCTCAGGCCCTGGGGCATCAGGCGGGGAGCCGCGTCTATAAGAGAGCAGTTACCACATTTTTCAGGCCAGAAGACAAAAAGACTAAGAGAAAGGTCAGTGGATTTTGCTAACTGGGGAGGAGAAGAGAGGGTTCAGCCAAACTGCTCTCAGGGCAAGGAAGCAGCGGGAGGCGGCTGTAGCAGCAGGAACAGAGCAGCAGCAGCTTCCACTGGGCTGCTTCAGAGCCCTCGGCCTGCAGATAGCAGGGGGGCTGACGCAATCCATCGGATCTGGATCGTGGTCTTGAGTGGTGGTCCTGGGGCGTGCTTTCAGTGAGCCAAAGCTGGGGGGGGGGCTGCAGCATCCCGCTAATAGCTCTGGCAGTTGTGAGGGTCCCAGCAAACTGGGACAGAGCTTTCCCCCTCCAGGAAGCAGATTTCCACAGAGATAAAAAACCAAGCAATTAATAGACTGGCCAACATGAGAAAAAGGAAGCAGCCTAGGAACAGCAGTAAAACTCTAGAATCCTTTTTTATTAACCAAAAAGACCAAAGCATGGAGCAGGAGGAAGACAACTCAGTCAGAACTCCCTCACCAAATGCTTCCAAGACACTGGAAGAATGCCTACTAGCTATACATCAACTGAAAAAGGACTTTGAAAACCAAATAAGAGAAATGGAGGAAAAATTGGAAAGAGAAATAAGAATGATGCGAGAAAGTAA
>JAQQSW010019852.1:0-10965 GCA_028646575.1 Pseudocheirus occidentalis
GCTTGCTGAAAGTGCACCCCAGGACCACCACCCAAGACCATAGTCCGGATCCAGGCCACTCAACACAAGAGCACTTGGCCCTGATCAATTGATTCAGCCTCCCTGCAGAGTCTGCAGGCCAGGGGTTCTGAAGCAGCCTGGTGGGGGCTGCTGCCGGTGCCAGCAGTTCCCTTCCCCCACTGCTTCCTTGCCCTGGGGGCAGATTAGCCAAACTGCTTTTCCTCCCCCAAATTAATTTTCAAAATTTCACTTTCACTAACTGTCACTGACCCTGGTTTGTGGGATTTCAAGATCCCCTCAGGCAGGTGCTTTAGATCTTCTCTGAAGTAGACTCAAGCTGTGGCTTGGGAGGCTTAGTTCCTCCTGGCCACCCTGGGTCCTGGCCTGGCCACAGCTGTGGTTGGGCTGGGCTGATCTCTGCTCTGGTGCAAGCTGCCCCTCTCCCGTCTGGGTTCCTCATGGCTTGACAGATGTGGAGGTGCTGGATGCTGTAGATCCTCTCCTCTGAAGAATGGCTGCAGCATGGCTCAGCTCAGCTCAGCCTGGCTCCTTCCCACCACCCCGGGCCTGGCCGCGGTCTCAGCTTCAGGCTGGGCCAGCCTCCACTCCCAGCCGCCATGCTGAGCCCTGCTGCCAAGCTGCCTTCAGCGAGAGATGTGTTTTCTGTCTTTTTGTGAGTCTGAGAGTCCTAGACTTTGTCTGGGCTCATAATTTTATGGGTGTTTAGGGTGGCGGTGGAGGAGCTGCAGGACCTTGCTGCTTCTATGCTGCCATTTTGGCTCCGCCCACCTGATTTAGCATCTTTTAAGGTTTTAAATAGCTTAACTGCAATTCCATCATCTCTACTAGCTTTATTGTTAGCAATGTTTCCTAAGGCCCACTTGACCTCATTCTCCAAGACATCAGATTCTAGATCAATAACCACACATCAGCCACATTAAAATCTTTCTTTATTGTTCTTTTGTGTATTCTTGCCATCTTTTCTTAATCTGTTCTACATCTATTAAATCCCTACCATATTTATCTTTTATCATGCCCATTTTTACATGAAATTTTCTCTTTATATCTCTCATTTTCTTGAAGAGAGCCTTTGTCTTTCCCATTCTATTGCTTTCTTCTGTTTCTCATTTAAGAAAACCTTATCTCTCCTTGTGAAGAGAACTTGCCTGTTGAACATCCTGGTCATAAGACTCTCACCTTGATTGGGTTTTTTCACATATATGATAAATTTAAAAGAAAAAGGAACCCAAGAAACCCATTAAAAAGTAATGCTGATGATCACGAATTCCAAAATATGCAGTTAAAGATCTTGGTCTGGGAAAAGCTGCTTTAAGGTAGGAAAGAAAGTCTAAATCAGGCACCAACAGATATAGGAAAGTAACATCCTCTGGTAGAAGTGATCATCAGACACCTCAGAAAGATCAGGACTAGACCCCTTCCATGATAGTTCATGCTTTTATTTATTATTTATTGCAACACTGGAGAAGAATAAGAAATATTAAAGTAAAATTAATGCTTTCTTCACTCCACTAGTTTGACATCAACAGAGAAATAAAACAGATGACTTTGTTTCCTCAATTCTATCTCTGTCTTCTTCCAGTGGTTGACTAGAATACTACATACATATATACATACATACACATGCATGCATATATATGTATATGTGTACTTGTATTTCTATATACATACATACATGTGTGTATATATGTGCATATATAAAACGTGGGGTGATAAGAAAAGATGATTTTTAAAATGATTAAACAAAAAGCATAGTTTGATATTTCTCTCTACCTTTTGAGAAAAAAATACCGATATTTTTGTTTTTATATCACCTGCATTTCCCAGTATATCCCTCCCTCCACCCCTTCCTCAAGAAACATCCGTTATGTAGGTAATTAAAAGAAGAAATTTCAACTAAATTAACATGTCTGCTAAGTCCAATTATATGTGGAAGTTTGATACCCATAGGTGCTCTTCCTTGTTAGAGAGGCCTCTCCTAATTTAAAAGACAATGGATTGGTTGGCTGAATCAAAAGCAAACTAGAGAGAGAGCAGTAATGAATTTGGCAAGTGCAAAGAAAACAATTATCCATAAAAATCTGAAATTTCAAGTAGGTGTTTTCTTCCTAAGGTTAGAAGTCCTGAATAGATTTCACATGGCTACCCACCTTAGGTACAATTACAATGCTGCATCATGTCAACTAGAGCAGGATTCAGTAGAAAACAGATCCCGTCCAACCTCCATCCTCAGAGGGATCGTTTTTCTAGGACTGCCAGGACCTTTTACTAAGGCAGCTCAGTGGTATAGATTTCAGTTCAGGCTTCAGTATTGCTCATATGCCAGGCAGCATGGCACTGGGCACAGGGACAGACTCTGAGCCAAGAAGGTTTGGGTTGGCACCTCACCACTGATAGTTATCATCTCTGTGTGAGCAAGTCACTTAAATTCAACTGACTGAAGACACATTAGCTCTGTAACGTGTCATAGGAGGCTGGTCCCACAAAGTTGTCATCCTAGATACTTGACATACCATCCTATTGCCAATGTAATTCTCAAAGAGAGTGACCTGAAATCCTAGTTATGGCTTGTCCATCTGGTGTTAAAGCTAAGGTGCCTTAAGCTGAAACAAATGATTCAAAACCGTACATGCAAAGAAATCATAACTATGTGAAAAAGATTCCAGAGGGCCCAAGCAGAATGTCTCTGAAAGAGGGCTCTGTGGGTGTTATCCATTAAGATCTGAAGACATGAGATATTCTGGGATGATGGCAGAGTAGGTAAGAAATTTCCAAGCTCTACAAATTTCCTCCACAAATGGCCAGAATATCACCACAAAAATGAGCATAGAGAAGCAAAAATAAAGGGGCAAATCAGTTATTCTCTTAAGACAACTTGAGAGGACCTCCAGAAAGACACAACATCTTAGGGCTAAAGTTTGGCTTGAGCGAAGTGTAAACATCTCCAGGCCCTGATTCCACTGAATCAACAAGCAGCAGGCCCTAGGGGTAGTTCTTTCAGGAAGCAGACCAGGCATCAAGCACAAACTTTCATTGCTTCAGGAACTTTCACCTCAGGAATTTTCAGCTCACAAAGATGGCTGAGGAGAGGAAGATTAAAGGATGTGCCTCCTTTCCCCCCCCCCCACTGTTTCTGGAAACCAGGTTTTATGATGCTAACCAGACATGAGCCCAGGCTATGACTCTATATGAGGAAGAGTGAACTCATTCCCAGTGAGTGCTGTACCATTAGGAGGGATAACATTTTCAGGATAGCATAACTGGGGGGCCGTAACTGTGGTGTAGGGTAAGAGAAGAGGGTCTGAGGTTGAGCCTTGAGACAGAATTAAAACAGTGATAAGGAGGATTCGAAGCCTGGGCACCATTATCCACAATTTGGATTAAAATCTGATTACAATAATAAACTGCTAAAAGTGAATAAATAAAACAAAACAAAATAAAAATAAGTAAGCAAAGGGAAAAAACCTCAACCATAGATAATTACTATGGTGTTAGGGGATCTGGGGTTAAATTCAAAGAAAGATAGTGAGGGTAAAAAGAAGCAACTCCTACCCAAAAGAGCACCATCAAATAGTCACAACCCAAAAAGAGTTCTTAGAAGAACTTTTAAAAAGGAATGCAAAAATCAAATAAGAGATATCAAGGAAAAATCAGGGAGAAAAAAAATCAAAATCAATCCAAGAAAAGTATGAAAAGAAAGTTAAACAAGTGGGAAAAAGTTCAAAATCTTTTTCTTAGTATCTTATTTTTCATCAATTACCTGTAAAAACAACTTCTAACATTTATTTTTAAAACCTTGAGTTCCAAATTCTCTCCCTTTCTCCTTCCTCATTCCCCCCTCCATTGAGAAGGCAAACAATTTGATACAGGTTATACATGCCCAATTCTGCAAAACACATCCATTAAGTCATGTTGTGAAAGAAAACGTAGATTTTTTTAAAAATCATCTAGAAAAATTAAGTTTCAGGGTGGCTAGGTGGCAGTGAATAGATCACCGGCCCTGGACTTAGGAGGACCTGAGTTCAAATCCAGCCTCAGATGCTTAACACTTCCTAGCCATGTGACCTTGGGCAAGTCACTTGACCCCAATTGTCCTGCCCTCCCCCCTCCAAAAAAAAGAAAAAAGAAAAGAAAAATAAAGTGTTGTTCTTTTAAGTATGTTTTAATCTGTACTCAGACACTAAAGGTTCAAAATCTTAAGGAAGAAAATAATTCCTTAAACTAGAATTTGGCAAGAGGAATTGAATGATGTTATAAGACACCAAAAATAATAAAGCTAGAAAAAATAGAGGAGAATCTGGAACATCTCATTAGAAAAACAACTGATCTGGAGAACAGATTGAGAAGAGACAATATAAGAATTGTTGGACTACCTAAAAGTTATGGTAAAAAATATGGATATATTATTACAAGAAATTATTACGGAAAATTGGCCTAAATTCTAGAACAAGATGGTAAAGTAGAAATAGAAAGAAAAATCTGCCATTCATGACTGAAAGAGATCCCTAGAGGAAAACTTACAAGAATGTTATAGCCAAGTTTCAAACCTCCCAGGTTAAGAAGAAAATATTGCAGACAACAAGAAAAAATGCTATTTAAATACTGCAGAGATACTATCAGGATTTCACAAGATCTAGCATCTTCTACAGTAAAAAATCATAAGTCTTGGAACACTAATTAGATGAGCAAAAGAGCTGGGGTTGCAATGAAGAATAACTTACCAATCAAAGTACAATATAATTCTTAATGGAAAAAACGGATATTTGACAAGATGACTTTCGGGCATTTGTGACAAAAAAAAATACCAGACCTCAATGGAAAATTCAATATAAAAGAGCCAGAAGGGGTAGCTAAGTAGTGCAGTGAATAGAGCACCAGTCCTCGAGTCAGGAGGACTTGAGTTCAGATCTGTCATCAGACACTTAACACTTTCTAGCCGTGTGATCCTGGGCAAGTCACTTAAACCCAAATGCCCTGTATTCCCACCTCCAAAAAACCCAAATAAATAAAAATTAAAAATAAAAGATCCAGAAGATGAATTATTAGGGACTCATTAAGGTCAAATTGTTTGCTTTTATATGTGAAAATGTTATCCATATTCTTAAGCCTATCATTATAGCCAGCTATAGTTTGAAGGAAAATTTGAGGCTGTGTTGTGTATGATGGAGTGATTCTAAAAAAACAAAATTAAGTAGGAAAAGGTAAAAAAGAGTAATGACCTGGAGAGGTGTAGAAGTCTTCTGAATTTGTAGAGAGAGGTAAGAGGATGGGGAGAGGGTGAGTAAGAGACCTTTAGAACATAGATCAAAATGTAGGAGCAGCAGGACAAGGATAAGAGAGGAATTCTTAGGGGTGGATAAAATAAGGAATAGGAGGGTAAAGGGAAAGGATAAGAGAACTGGGATAATGTAAAAAAAACAGAAACTGAAAAAAGAATAATAGTGAGTAAAAATAAGACAGAAGGAAATTCACAAATAGTAACTACAACTTTGAATGTGAATGGGATGAACTTGCCAATAAAACAGAAACAGCGGAATGGATTAAAAAAGTCAGAATCCAACAATATGTTAAATACACACAGAGTTAAAATGGAGGTTTGGAATAGAATTTTTTAAATTTTTTTTGCTTTTTGGAGGGCAGTTGGGGTTAAGTGACTTGCCCAAGCTCACACGGTTAGTTTTTGTGTTAAGTGTCTGAGGCCGGATTTGAACTCAGGTCCTCCTGACTCCAGGGCCCGTGCTCTATTCACTGCACCACTTAGTCACCTCCGGAATAGAATTTAATATGCTTCAGATGATGCAGAAAAAGGCAAGGGTAGCAAACATGATCTCAGACAAAGTTATGGCCAAAATAGGTTTAATTAAAAGAGATAAACAAGGTAACTACATTTTGATAAAACGTACAGTAGACAATGAAGCAAAATTAATACTGAACCTATATGTACCTAAACTTTTAAAATAAAAATTAAATTAATTACAGGTAGAAATAAATAATAGTACCATAATAGTGGGGGGCCTTAATCTTCCCTTCTCAGACCTAGAAAACTCTAACAAAAAAAAAGAAAGAAAGAAAAACATCAAGCAAGTAATTAGAATTTTAAGACAAACTAGATATGATACGTATGTGGAGAGGATGGAATAGAAGTAGAAATAAATACACCTTTTCTTGGCAGTTTATCATGGCTTTACAATGATTAACGACATATTAGGACATAATTTTATATCTACAAGCAGAAATATTAAAAGCATCATTTTCAGATAGCAATGCAATAAAATTATATTTAATAAGGGAAAATAGAAACATAGATTAAAATTAATTGTAGATAAACAATCTAATCATAAAGAATGAGTGGGTTAAAGAACAAAGTGGAGAATAGATCAATAATGTCATTAAAGAGAATGACAATAATGAGACAACTTATCAATTGCTATGAGATACAGCAAAAGTAGTAGAGGGAAATTTATGTCTCTAAATGCTTACATCAAAAAACTTCATGTCTACTACTACTACAGCTAATATATTACAGTACTAATAATAATAACCAAAAACATTTATGTAGTGCTTACAATGTGTCAGGAACTGTGCTAAGTGCTTCTTAATTATTTTGACATTTGAGTCTCACAAAAACCCTGGAGGATAGGTGTTCTTATTATTCCCATTTTACAATGGAATAAATTGAGGTCAAAGGAGGTTAAATGATTTGGTGAGGGTTACCCATCTAATAATCATCTGAGACAAGATTTGAAATCAGGTCTTCCTCGTTCCTAATCCAGGGCATCCACTGGATCTCCTAGTTTCCTCTCCTTTTTAACAATTTGATTTACCTCCTGAAATGAAATGGCTTAGCCCCCATCATTATGACTCCCTCTCTGACTAGTTGACCCCATAATCTCAGCTTGGATCTCTTAGTATAGGTCTCAGACTCAAACCCAAATTCAACCTGGCCCTAATTATTCAGCTGTAATATCCATTCCTTGACCTTACACATTTTCTTACAAATTTTCTGTTGACTTGTTAATATATCTAGTAACTAGCACCTGCCTACTAACCATCCAAAATCCCAGGGCTCATCCCAATATTTTTAGACATATTATCAAATTAAAAATAAAAAAGAACCCCAAATCCATATCCTTATAAGCCATGGAAAATTAATACTGATGTTCATGAATTCCCAAATATGGAGCTGAGGATCTTTGGGAAAAACTGCGTAAGGTGTGAGAGAGTCTAATTCAGCCACCAGAAAATCTAGGCACCTCCAGTACAAGTCATCCTCCCATACCACAAAAAGATCATTCCTAGACAGCTGTCACAATTACTGTGTATTTCTTTATTGTTTATTGCAACACTGGGAAAGGACAAACAATTTTAGATAAAATCAACATTCTCTTAAATCTGTTGCTTTGTCATCAATGGAGAAATGAAACGGATGCATTTTGGATTCTCAATTTCATCTCTGTTTTCTTCCACTGGTCAACTAGAAGACAAAAAAATGTTAAGCAAAAATTATTTTAAAATCTCTTAATGTTTTATTTTTCCCAAATTATAAATAAAAACAACTTTAACACTGATTTTTTAAAAAATTTTTTGAATTACAAATTCTCTCCCTCTTTCCCTCCTTACCCTTCCCTGAAACAGTAAGCTGTTTAATATATTATACCTGTGCAATCATGCAAAAAAAAATTACATATAAGTTATGTTGGGAAAGAAAACACAAGTTCCCCCAAAAGAAGAAACAATAAAAAATATAGAACATGAAAAATAGTATGCTTCCATCTGCATTCAGAATCCGTTAGCTCTTTCTTGGGAAGTGTATAGCATTTTTCATCATGAGACCTTTGGAAATATCTTGGACTGCTATATTGCTGAAAATAGATAAGTTATTCATAATAGAATATCATGTATTTATTATTGCTGTATCTTCATACAGTGCCACCCTGGTCCTATTCATTGTTCTTTGTATTAGTTCACGCAAGTGTTTCCAGGGTTTTAGGAAAGCATCCTGTTCATCATTTCTTATAGCACAACAATATTCCATCACAACATAAACAACTTGTTCAGCCATTTCCAAACTAATGGGTATCCCCTCAATTTCCACTTCTTTCCTACCACAAAAAAGAGCTGCTCTAAATATTTTTGTACAATTAGGTCCTTTTCCTTTTCAAAAAATCTATTTCAAATACAGAAATACTAATGATATTGCTGAATCAAATGGCATACATGATTTTAAAAGAAATTAAGCCAAAACAATATTTTTATATTTTCCCCTCTCTTTTGAAAAAAAAAGTAAACTTTTAAAAATTTATATCACCTACTTACCCCAATATATCCCTGCCTCCATCCCTTCCTAAAGAGAAATTCTTTGTATGGATAATTAAAAAAGAAAATTCTACTAAATTAAGAGATATACTGACTCCAATTATATACGCAAAGTTCCATAACCATAGTCTTCCTTCCACTAGATAAAACCCCTCCTTATTTAAAAGACTATGAATTGGTAGAAGGAATATAAAAAAGTACAAGGTAATAATAAATTCATCAAGTGCAGAAAAAAAGAAATAATTTATCCATAAATATCTAAAATTTAAAGTGGGTCCTTTCTTCCTGAGGTGAGAAATGGCTGAATAGATTTCATTTGTACCTGCTTTGCATTTATATTACAATGCTACATCATGTCAAGTATACTAAGCTTCAGTATAAAAAAAGATCCCCTATAGCCTCCGTCTTAAGAGGGAGTATTTCTCAAGAATTACCAGCCCCATTGACTTAGGCAGCCTAGAGGTAGAGACTTAAAATTCATGCTCCAGCATAGCCCATATTCCAGGCAATATGGCTTAGATCATAAAGTGCTGCCTTTGAGTTGAGAGGATTGGTTGGTTCCCAGCCTCTGATGCACATCCTCAAATCGTTTAAACTCAGCTAAAACTGAGGTATACATCAGTTGGGAAATATGTCAGTGGGAGGTGGTCCCACAAAGTATAAATCCCAGATGCTTGGCATATCAACCTATTGCCAACAAAATAATTCAAAGGGAGTTACCTGAAATGCTAGTGGTGGCTTGTCCATCTGGTATTTAAGCTAAGGCAGCTTCAACTGAAGCAACAAGTATGGGATCCTGCAGGCAAAGAAATCACAGATTGTGAGAAAGAGATTCCAGAGAGCCCAAGTGTAATGTTCCTGAAAGGTGGCTCTTTAAGCATTATTGATTGCTCTTGAGTATACCAAAACATCCCTATCAAAGGACATGGCCAGATATTTGAGCATAAGCATTCTTGAATGCCAGATTTCTGCTCAAGGAAAAGCTGCCTATCTGTATATTCATCTGGTTTTGAAGCTATAGGAAAAGATCTCCTGTGAAAGGGAGTTTAGACTTTTATTTGGGCCCTAGACGGTGGCAAAACCTGGAGGAGAAATGGGTTGATGTAAAAGAAAGAAGCAGTAAATTGCTCTCCCTCCAGGCCTTTGAGTTAAGCCTGGATGACAAATTGTCAGGTAGGGAAAAGAGAGAATTCTGGGATAGAAACTGGAATACATAAGAGGTCTTTGATTATTTTACTGGTAATTGTTTTTCAATATGATTGTTTCCCTGACAATTGTGTGAAATTAATATCTAGTGTTTCAAAAGCATTAGTAAAGAAGGGGCCCACAGAATTCAATAGGCTGTTGAAGAAATCCATAGTCTTAGAAGAACCCCTGGTCTTGGAGGGTCTCTGAGATCCCTTCCATCCTTAAGATTCTGAATTCAGTGACTGGCTGAAACTGGGACTGTTTTACTACTTGTGACAAGCATGCAGGTTTGGCTGGGTTACAGATTAGTCATTTTCAAAGAGATGACTAGTTAAAGGGATTTTTCTATTAAATATTATGCATGACTCATTTGCTGCATGTGTATGATTTTCATTCAACCAAATATATAGGAGACAGGGGAGATGGATAAACATTTAACAAGCAAAAGAAAACTACAATTACACACCAAAAACCAAACATTCAATGGACACACAGGAATATTTTAGTCAAGGGGAGAAAGGGAATAGGCTCTTGCTTTATGAATGATCAGTTTTGACTTTTTCAGAAACTAAGGGAGAAAACTAAAGTACTCCTAGGTAAGCCAACATTTGAGGTATCACCAAGGCCTCCCAAAAGTAGGTGCATGAAAAGAAAAAATACCATACATCAGCAGCAAAGCAGGCTTCCTGGTCAGCTTCTTTGCAGCACTTCTCTGCGAATGCTCTGAGATCAGTAATGACAGCCTTGATCTGGTTATCAGTGATCTTGGGCTTGTGTTTCACAAGTTCCACAAGTATACTGGAATGGAGGAAAGCACAGAAATGTCCATGAAATGCAACAAGAGACCAGGTTGGCCAGCTGTGCCTTATCTGCCCCTAGCTCTAGGTCAGAAAGCAAAGTGAAGATACTGACATTGAAAACAGAAGTTTGTAGAAAGACTTAAGTATAAATGACCCTTTTGAAAGCATTGGCACCACTCTGGGACATCTTGTCTTCCTTTCCAGGAATCCTGACCATCTTACTATCAGCGTCATCACATCCAACCAGAGAGAGATGATACTTTAGTTTGCATTATTACCACTATGTTTGACTCTATATGGGGTAACAGTAGACTTAGATAGATGGCTAAGTGCCATGGTGGACACAATGCTGGGTTTGAAGTCAAGATCTGAGTTTGAAAACTGCCTTCAGACTCAGGGCTAGTTGCTTTATCTGTTTCAGCCTCTGTTTTCTCATCTGTAAACTGGGAATCATAATAACCCTTACCTCTAGAGGTTGTTGGGAAGCTCAAAGAAGATGATATGGGTACATCACTTGGGAAATCTTAGAGCACTATAGAAAACCTCCTCACAATCATTGTTTCTAGATACTATTCAATTATAGCCATTTGACCCACAAGTTTCTTCTTAGGGACTTGCTCTTGAATCACTTTCTAACTACTTT
>JAQQSW010019853.1:0-10965 GCA_028646575.1 Pseudocheirus occidentalis
TCTTTCTTTCTTCCTTCCTTCCTTCCTTTCTTTCTCTCTTTCTTTTTTTAATGTTTAAGCATTTTTGTGCCCTTAAAATATTTTTAAATTTATTTTATTCTAAACTTAAAAAATAAGACAAGCATTTTATTAATATAGTAGAATAGAAGAAAAGATGCCTATACATGAAATTGTAAATGTGTTAAGTAAAACTTTTATATATATAATAAAGTTATCATGTAACTTTCTTTTCTTTTTCTTCTTTTTCACCCTGCCATGCTAGACACAGCTACCATTAGATGCAAATATGTATGTATGTATGTACACAAATCAGTCCATACATACTTCTATTCATCATTTTCTCCACTGGAAGCAGATGCCATGTTCCATCATATGTCCTTTGTAGTTAATCTAGGTATTTATAATATTCAAAATTACTTAGCTGCTCAAAGTTGTTCACAAAGCAATAATGCTGTTACTCTGTACAGTGTTCTCTTGGTTCTTTGCATTTCACTCTTCATTATTTACTAGTACAAGTCTATTCATGTTCTAAGATCACTGAGGTCATTATTTCTTATAGCACAGTATTATTATTTAATGATCATCTACCACAACTTATTCAGCCATTCCCCAACTGATGGGCATTCTCACAATTTCCAATTCTTTGATGCTACAAAGAGAACTGCTATAAATATTTTTGAACAAATATGCTCTTCTCCTTTTTCACTAATTATCTTTGGAAACAAACCTAGTAGTGGTATTGCTGGATCAAAGGGTATAGGCAGTTTAAAAACTATTTGTGAGAGCCTGGTCAGAATCAGAGTTATTTCTACTTCATATACAAGTATAACTGCATTTTCATGTCTTGCTCTTCTCCTTTCTCTTTCTCAGCAGAAAGGTCAGCCCCATGGTACCAGGAAACCAAACAAAATTCACTGAATTCATCCTCCTCGGATTTTCTGAAAAACCAGATCAACAGGGGCCCCTCTTTGGGCTGTTCTTGGGCATGTACCTGGTCACTGTCATTGGAAACCTGCTCATAATGTTGGCCATTGGCTCTGACTCTCACCTCCACACTCCTATGTACTTCTTCCTTTTCAACCTGTCCTTTGTGGATA
Organism: Pseudocheirus occidentalis; assembly: GCA_028646575.1. Taxonomy (NCBI): domain Eukaryota; kingdom Metazoa; phylum Chordata; class Mammalia; order Diprotodontia; family Pseudocheiridae; genus Pseudocheirus; species Pseudocheirus occidentalis. The sequence goes on from JAQQSW010019853.1 coordinate 1,098, forward strand.
TCTGTGTGGTATCCACCACAGTTCCAAAGATGTTGGTGAGCATCTTGACACAAAACAAAGTCATTCTCTATGCTCACTGTCTTGCCCAGATGTATTTCTTTATGTTTTTTATTGCTTTAGACAATTTCCTCCTCACTGCCATGGCCTATGACCGTTTTGTGGCTATCTGTCACCCTCTATCCTATGCAGTCATCATGAGTCCTAGGCTGTGTGGCCTGCTGGTGCTAGTCTCCTGGATAATAAGTTTTCTAAACTCCCTTCTTCACAGTCTAATGGTAACACGTCTCCCTTTCTGTACAGACCATGAAATTCAGCATTTCTTTTGTGATCTTGCTGAGGTCCTGAAACTCTCTTGTTCTGACACTCTCATCAATTATGTCTTGTTATATTTTGTTACTGGACTGCTGGGCATTCTACCCCTCACAGGGATCCTTTTCTCTTATAGTCAGATCTGTTCTTCCATTCTGAAAATTCCATCTGCTCAGGGTAAGTATAAAGCTTTTTCTACCTGTGGATCTCACCTCTCTGTTGTTTCCTTATTTTATGGCACAGGGCTTGGCGTACATTTGAGCTCCTTAGCTACCCACTCCTCCTGGAAGAGTACAGTTGTCTCAGCAATGTATTCTGTAGTCACCCCCATGTTGAACCCCTTCATCTACACGCTAAGGAATAAGGACATAAAAGATGCCCTTAGGAGGCTCATTAGCAGAATAACCTCCCCTCAGTGATGGGGTCTGCATCCTGGTCCTCAAAACAAGACACTGGTACTTCTGAGGAAAATATTGGGTGGCGGAAACTTTGCATTCTTCCATTTTATCCCCACTTAAATCTATCCTCCGTTTAGACACTACAGTGATTTTCCTAAAGTACTCTTCCTCCACTGTCAGCCTTCCTCCACTGAATACCACAGAATACCCTATTGCCTCTAGGATCAAATACAAAATCCTCTATTTGACATTCAAATCCCTTCATAACCAAAACCCTTTCAACCTTTCCAGTCTTCTAATACCTTACTCCCTACCACATATTCTTGCCTCCATGTACACTAACCTCTTTGTTGTTCCTTGAACAAGATGCTACATTTCCTGGATCTGAATATTTTCTTAGGCTGTCCACCATGTCTGGAATACTGTCTCTACTCAATTTGACCTAAAGGCTTCTTTTGTTTCTTTTTAAGTCCCTAATTAAAAGAAAATCCCATCTTTAACCGGAAACCTTTCCCAACCTTTCTTAATTCTAGTCGTTTCCTTTTCTTAATGATTTATTAATCATTATTAATATATATTAGCCTAATTTACTAATTATTAATAAATTAAGCACTATTAAGCTTGCATATAGTTTGCTGCATATATTTGTTTGCATGTTGCCTCCCCCATTAGATTGTGTGAACCTTGAGGTCAAGGACTGTCATCGCCTCATTTTGTATCCCAAATACTTAACACAGTGACTGACACATGGCTGGTGCTTAATAAAGGCTGATTGATAAATCTCAAGGTGCCTACCTTACTGGCTCTCTCCACTCATTCATTATAAATGACCTTGATCTTTTTCTTCATGGTCCCTATTCCTGGAGCTTCCGCCACAATGACATCTGGTTGAACACATCTTGCTTCCTCAGGATATTGTCTAGCTAAAAAAAATACTGGACAAGGAGTGACAAGGTCAGGAATTTAGCTTGCACTCTGCCATTTATGAGTTGGGTGCCCTTTGCCAAGTCTCTTCATATCTTGTATCACTCAATTTCTTCGTTTCTAAAATGGGAATTGGAAGATCTTCCCTGACTACCTAACATTTTTTCATGTCAAATCAAATACTGTATATAAAAGTGCTTTGTAAACTATGAAATGCTTTATAGCTCTGGGAAAAGAAGAAGAAATTAGGGAAAATCCATATGGGATCTTATCATTGAGAGTCTAGGTGCCGGCTCCTCCATGTCTTAGCAGATGGCCATTATAAGCTTATGATTTAAAAAAAATCATCACATAGTGGCCAATACTCTCATGATGAGCCTCTTTGTGGTTTGCCTGCTACAATAGGTGAAGTCTTTTTTTTAGTTGAACCTTGAAGAACTAGAACTCTGATGACATATGCTATGAGAAACTGAGTTGAACTCCATGTGACAATGAGACATTGAATGTGTACATCTGTGGAAAGTCCACTTGCTTTCACGTTTAGCAGTGTCCCAACTTTACTTAAGATGCTTCACTGGCTCCCTGTTTTAGCTAGGATAAAATTTCATTTCCTATGACTTTTAAAAACCCTTCATAATTTAATTCCCACATATGTTCCTGGCTCGAATTCACACCACTACCCCAACATTCTCTGTATTCCAGTCAAATTCACCTACTTGTAATGATGTTCCTATCTCTCCCTTCTGAGCCATTATACAAGTGTATCCCATGCATGGAACAGAGGTGACCCCATATTCACCTCTGTGTCTTAGATTCACTAGCTCCATCATTGCTGAGTTTGAGTGCTAACTCCAATTAGAATTCCTGATTTCCCCATTTGTAGCACTGGATTTAGAATCAGAAGACTCAAGTTCAAAGCCTGGCTCTACCAATTCTGTGACCTTGAGCAAGACACCTAACTTCTTGTGGTGTCAATTTTCTCATTTATAAAATGAAGGATTAGGGTAGTATAATTTCTAAGTTCTTGTCTAGCTATAGATTCTATTACCTGGCTTATTTCTTTGAAAAAATTGATACCATCTGAAGTGATAACTCTCAAATTCCCTCCTGCACACCTCAAAATTCCTACACCCTGATCCTTTCTTTCCCTCCCACTGAATCTCAAGAGAAATATTATTTTTGCTTTCCAAGACTATCCTTTCCATCTTTGCCATTTATCTAATTTCTTACTTCTTCCTCTGAATTCTTGTTCAATTAGGTTTCTCCAACTTTTGAACTTCTGCCTGAGCTTTTAATTTTCTGATCTCATCTACCCTCCTTTTGCATCTTTAATTTTTTCTTCTTTACTGGCTGCTTTGCCTCTGTTTACAAACCTGCTCAGTGCTCCACTACCCAATAGAAACCTCTTGTGTTTGTTCCCCAAGGTAATCAGGAAAAAAGGGTAAGAATCTATTATAAAATATTCACAGCAGCACTCTGTGGTGGCAAAGTAATGGAAATTGAGGGGACACCTCTCATAAGCTGTAGCACATGATTGTGATGGAATGCTACTGTGCTGTAAGAAATGATAAGTAGGTTGATTTTAGAAAAACATGTAAATACTTGCATCAAATAATGAAGAGTGAAGCAAAGGGAATCAAGAGAATGTTATATACAATAATAGTAGTTAGTTTTTGAGAGAGTAAATGTGAATGATTAAATTATGTGAATTTTCAAATATAATAATATTCAAATATAATTCAACCATAAAAGACCTATGAAAGAACATGCTATCCACCCCTTGGAAAAGAATTGATACAAGTAATTGTGTATTGTATAATAATAATTTTATGTATATATATATACACACACACACATGAGTGTGTGTGTGTGTGTGTGTGTGCACGCGCATACACACACACATAATATTGAAGGAATTTGAGGATTTTCCCTTCTCCTTAATAGACCCATGTGATCTGCTTTGAGCTCTGGCCCAGACTACAGCTGAGTCACATGGAGCCCATGGTGGGATGAGCTTGTTGAAGAAGTGGAACAGGAAGAGAGAGCGAGGCAGAATGAGGCAGAGCTGAGGAGAGCTGGGAGAGAGCAGAGGCAGAGCAGCTAACATGAGCGAGAGAGGGAAGAATTTTGCCTAGGGAAGCTTGTTTGTGGGGAGGCCTAAAGAAGGGCAGGCTTGGGGATGGTGGTGCTTCCTGCATTGGTGATGTGTATAAACTTCTCTGTTACCACGGTGAAATTAGATTTCTGATCTGAATAAATATCTTAATTTCACCTTTGAGCAAGAGAGTTTATTATATTTTGTGATTCAACCCTGGAAATATATCTGCATATTCATAGCAGCTGCTATGGGTATCTCATTGGCAATATATTTAGTTTCACAAACAGAATCACAAAATATAAAAGCTCTACTTGGAGACAGGAAGGCTCTAGGGAAGGTAATGGGTGTGAATACCAGGATGTATCTCCACTAGACTAAAGAGTCAGTGAGATACTGTTTATTGCATCCCTCAGCATCTAAAGCTAACAAATTAGTTCCATTGTTACCTCCTTGAATATGATAATCCCTAAAAGCTCATTATACAAAAGGATTCTGACTAATACATATAAATTTCAAACAATCTATGTTATCTACCCATACTTCTCTGGCCCCCTTGTCACTGATTCTTATCATCCAAGTTATATTCTTGTCATCAGAAAAGAATTCTGTTATGATTTCACCTTCTTTCATGTGAATTCACCTTATTCATTTTTAGTTTGGTAATTTTGTTTTCTCTTTTCTTTTTGCTTTTTGGAGGGCAGGGCAATTGGAGTTAAGCGCCTTGCCCAAGATCACATGGCTAGTAAGTGTTAAGCATCTGAGGTTGAATTTGAACTCAGGTCCTCCTGACTTCCGGGCTGGTGCTCTATTCACTGTGCCATGTAGTTGCCATGATCATCTAAAACAAAACAAAAATAAAGTTGATGAAGTCCAGGGAGATGAGTGAAAGAAACTACATTTTGCTTAAATTTGCCCATTATCATTCTATAGATATGACTCCCAGGTCCATATTTACTCAACTCTTTCTCCTGCACTCCAGACACATATCATTCAATTGTCTATTGGATACCAGAAATGGATAGATACCAGAAATGGATAGATAGATAGATAGATAGACAGAAAGATAGATAGATAGATAGATAGATAGGTAGGTAGATAGATAGATAGATAGATAGATTACACACTCACACACACAGATTCCCCAGATACAGTGAACTCAATATTTCCAAAATGTAATTCATTATAGTATCATTTTCCTTTTTTTCTGAATTTTCCTATTTTTATCAAAAATGCCACTCTGGGGCAGCTAGGTGGTACAGTGAATAGAGCATCAGGCCTGAAGTCAGGAGGACCAGAGTTCAAATTTGGTCTCAGACACTTAACACTTACTAATCATCTGACCTTGGGTAAGTCACTTAACCCCAATTGCCCTGCTCTCCCCCCTCCAAAAGAGAAAAAATATTGCCACCCTCCTCCCAGCCTCCCTGTCATAACCACAGCATTATCCTAGACTACTCACTTTCCTCATCTTATATGTGCATTTGTTTCACAAATTTTGCTATTTCTACCTGCACAAGAACACTTGCATTCATTCCCTCCTCACTACTCATACAGTCATTACTTTAGTTCAAATCTTAGAACCTCTCAACAAATTTATTATGATGGTCTCCAATTTACACATGAATAAAAAGACATCACCCATACCATTCTACCATTATACCTATCTCAAAGTCCTGTGGCAACAGGCAAGTGATAAAGCAGCAGGTGCAGATACACTGGGAGCTGTAGTCACAACCCTGCACAAGGCAGCCCAGACCAGAAGGGCTTTTCTAACTGGAAGCAGCAGAGGGATGACGCAGCCCCCAGGGTGTCTGAGGAGCCTTTTAATGATCGCACTGCTCACCTCCTGGTGTGAGGAAGGGGATAGAAAAGGGACCCTAAAAATTGCCTGATTACCGCAGCAGGTGGCAAATCCTACTCTGTGGTTGAAACACACAAATAAATGTACAAAAATGTCTACAGAGAAAATTCTTCTCACCATTGGCACCTGGAATGTGTGCCCATTTATAGTCAGCAGAAAATCCAGTAGACCTGAAAGACGAGCAGCAATTGTGGCAAGAGAACTCAGCAGGAATTGCATTCAAATAGCAGCCCTGACTGAAACAAGACTGTCAAATGAAGTCAGTGAAACTAACCTAGTCAATGATAGGCTCATGACAATGCAATTGCCACTTTCAGGAAAAAATCATGCCACCATCATCAGTTCCTATGCTCCCACCATGACAAACGCTAATGAGGCCAAAGAAAAATTTTATGAAGACCTAAAGACCCTTATCATCAATGTGCCAAGAGAGGACAAGTTTATAATTCTGGGTGACTTTAATGCTAGAGTGGACTCAGACTACCAGACTTGGCAGGGAGTTCTAGGGAGGAATGGAGTTGGAAACAGCAACAGCAATGGTCACTTACTACTGAAGACTTGTGCATCTCATAATCTTCTCATCACCAACACTGTTTTCCCTTTACCTAAACTCAATAAAACTTCATGGAAAAGTGAGTAGTCTGGTATAATGCTGTGGTTATGAACTTCTGAGACTGGGAGGAGGGTCCTCTTCAAGAACAAAAGAAAACAACCAGGTCACATGTACCTTCCATATAGATGATTTTCCTTAATGAAATGATTTTGAAATGATTTTCCTTAAGTGCAGACCTGATCATGTCACTCTCAGTGATTAAACTCTACTGGCTTCTTTATAATTCTAGGGAAAAAATTTAAATTACCATGTTTAACTTTGAAATCCTTCAAGTTCTCGGGCTTATCTTTTCAGCCTAATTATATATTTTCAAATGCATGCAATTCCTCCATGTGATGTTGTAACCAAAGTGTGCGTCATATATCACTTCCTTACACAATCCCCCATGCCTCGAATGCACTCTTTCCTCACCTCTAATCCATAGAATCCCTTACCTCCTGCTAGATTAATTTATACACCATCATCTACATGAAACTTTTTCTGGTTCTTACTAAATTCTACTGCCCACCCTCTTTAAACTACCTTGTATTTATTCTATATATTCTCAAATACGTACATTTTTGGTAGAATGTAAGTTTTTTGAGAGCAGGGACTGACTCAGTCTTGTCTTTGTATCCTATCACACTGCCAGGTACACAGTAAGTGTGTAATAAATATTTTTTGAATGACTATCTTAATACCCTTTCCACAATATAGCTACTGAAACAGGTTCTATGAATTTTCATATGTAATAACCCACTTGCCCACTTTTCTCTGGGGTATGGTTCTTTGCATTAAGACAGCAGCCTCTGCATGTTACTCCTTAAAACAAAGAGTTAAGAAATATTTCCACAAGTTGTGAACTGATAGAACCATTCTGGAGAACAATTTGGAACTATGCCCAAAGAACTATAAAAAATATGCACAACCTTTGACCCAGCAATACCACTTCTAGGACTATATCCTGAAGAGATCATAAAAATGAGAAAAGAACCTGCATGTACAAAGATATTTATAGCAGCTCTTTTTGTGGTGACCAAGAACTGAAAATTGAGGGGATACCCATCAATTGGGAAATGACTGAACTAGTTGGGATGTATGAATGTAGTGGAACACTATTGTGCTATAAGGAATGATGAACGTGTAGACTTTGGAAAAACCTGGAAAGACTTATAAGAACTGATGCTGAGTGAAATGAGAACAACCAGAAGAACATTGTACACAGTAACAGCGACAGTGTGCGATGACTGGCTTTGATAGACTTAGCCCTTCTCAGCAATGCAAGAATCTAAAACAATTCCAATGGACTCATTATGGAAAATTCCATCCACAGCCAGAGAAAGAACTATGGAGTCTGAATGCAGAGAAAAGCAGATGTTTTTATTTTTTTGTTTTGTTTTTTCTTTCTCATGGTTCCTCCCTTTCATTCTGGTTCTCCTATACAACATGACTAATGTGATAGTATGTTTAATGGGAATGTATGTGTACAGCCTATATCAGATTGCTTGCTGTCTTCAAGAGGAAAGAGGGTGAGGAGGCGGAGAAAATTTAAAACTTATGGAAGTGAATGTTGAAAGTTAAAAATAAACTAAGTTTAAAAAAGAAAACTCATCAAAAAAAAGAAATATTTCTATATATGTAAATATGAGAACTTTGAAAACTTGGGTGACAACTCGTTTGTTGTCCAGAAATTAGACTATGGAAGGAAATGATATTTGGACGGTAATGGGGTATGATCCCATTAGAAGAAGTAGCACCTATCACTCATATCTAAGGAGAATATAAAGAATGGTAAGGATCATTAGTGTCAAACTCAAATAGGAATGAGATCTGCTCAAATGTGCCTACAGATCTCTGTGGTCTACATATTGACTTATAAAACAACATCCTAATACTATCTATATTTTATTGTATTTCTATTTATTTTGTTAATTATTTCCAAATTACCTTTAAATTTGTTTCGGGCCATATTTGGGATTATTACAGTATACATGTGCTCTGTAGGCCACATTTTTGACACCTCTGGTCAGTACTTATCTAGAAAACTAAATGAGTTACTGGCACTAAAATAAGATATATAATTGCCTCATGTGTGTACTCAGAACTGGAAGAGGCATCCAAAGTTATCTAATCCAACATATACTTAAGTTGGAATCCCTTATAGATTATAGGATATAACTCTGGGAAGATGACTCAGTCATTTATCTCATTACACTGATAAGGAAATTTATCAAAGTATACATATATAAGCCCAAAGTATAGAAGTATCTTGCTCAGAATCTATAAGCAGCAGAACTAGAATATAAACCAAACTCATCTGTCTCCAAATTCATGTCAGTTTCTACAATAAGAAATATGCTTTTACCCTAAGTTTGAAGACATGCAGTAGAAAGGAATTCATTACCTGATTAAGCATACAATTCAAACATGGAAGGAATCTCAGTTATCAGCCACCATGTTAAGGGAAGAATCTATTTATACTGTCTTAAATCAATAGTGCTTAATTCTGTTAGGGCACTTACAGTAAAGATGCCTCATTACTTCACAGGGAAGTTGTATAAATCTGTAGATTTTTCATTGTAAGAAGCCAAAGGGACTTCAGAGTATATCTAGTTCAAGCCCCATTCAAATCATGATGATTGTCTGCAGTAATCCACATAAATAGTCCTCCAACATTCTCTTGAAAATCATAAGCTTTGAATAACTTACTATCCCATAAGACAGCCAATTCCATTGTTAGACATTTCTCATTGTTAGGAAGCTTTCTGCCAGGGTTCTCTGTTGACCTATAGAAAGCATGAGATTTTCCAGAAATGGAAAATTGTATAATGTATAATTTGCTAATGAAGAGCTGTGAGGATTCCAGTGATCACAAATATTCCCCTACCTACTACTGTCCCCAGGGAAGCCATCAGTTCTGGAATAGGAGAGATACTTGTCTACTTGTCTACTTGTGCTGTCTACTTGTGCCTCACTGAGACATCACTCCCTGAACCTGAGGTCATCTCTGTACCTTTTCTTTGAGAGATATCTGGTGTCTTGCTTCCTGACAATCTAGGACAGAAGTAAGTTCTATGAGGGAAGGGGATGCAATGTGAAAGGAGGGGAGGCAAGGACAAGAGATATCTCTTTCTTCCTCAGAAATCCAGGAAGATCATGCAACAAAACCCAACAAAACCCAAATAATGGCACAAGCTAGCCCAGAGTTCAGGCCAATCTAATTCAGCCTTGGATATAGTTGAAAGTTCAGAGACTACCATGGCCCAAGAATGTAAGGGTGGGGAAAATGCTGGGGAAAGAGCCAGAGCCAGTTTTGCTACTATCTGTATAACTTTGAGCAATTGGATTATCTTGTGTTTGTCTTTCTTTTCTCTTTTTCTTTCTTTCTTTCTTTCTTTCTTTCTTTCTTTCTTTCTTTCTTTCTTTCTTTCTTTCTTTCTTTCTTTCTTTCTTTCTTTCTTTCTTCCTTCCTTCCTTCCTTCCTTCCTTTCTCTCTCTCTTTCTTTCTCTCTTTCTCTCTTTCTTTCTTTCTCTCTTTTTTCTTTCTTTCTTTCTTTCTTCCTTTCTTTCTTTCTTTCTTTCTTTCTTTCTTTCTTTCTTTCTTTCTTTCTTTCTTTCTTTCTCTCTCCCTCCCTCTGTCTCTCCCTCCATCCCTCCCTTTCTCTCTTTTTTCTTTCTTTCTTTCC
>JAQQSW010019854.1:0-10965 GCA_028646575.1 Pseudocheirus occidentalis
GCGAGGTGATCACGGGCCTCCTGTTAGCTGAGGACCAGTTCAACCCATTACCAACAAGAGCCCCAACAAGGGTCCACATGATAGTTGTATTCAAGTTATAATATTGTAATATACAATAATATATAATAAAACAATATAATATAGTAAATATAATATAATAATAATATAAATTTTATATATGAGTAATGATATAGTAAAAGAATATTTGAATTCTGAGAGTTTGGATTTGAATCCTTGCTCCGCTGCTCATTCCTTGTGTGACCTTTGATAATTCAGTTCACTTGTGTGAGCCTCAGTTTCCTCATCTGTAAAATAAGGGGGGGGGTGTGAAGGAGATGATCACGAAGATTTCTTTGGATTCTTTGTCTAATGTTTCTGTGGAATCTACCACAAATCCACCATGCATACAGGCTCTTTTCCAGTCATTCCATTTTGCTCTACCATTCACCTCTGACTAGGTCCTCCAGGTCCCACATGGGGACTCTTCTCTCCTGACTGATGAGTTTATCACATTTAATACATCCCAGATCTCTTTACTCTCTACTTCCGACTTTTTCCTTTGGGTACAGTCAATTAATGTACATTGCCATTCCTGGAAAGATTAAGCCAATCAATTTCCCTGTGACTCCACTCACCATCCCTATGACTTTCCAGAACAAAGCACTCCTCTCTGGCTACCACTCACCTATATGTGCAGTATTCTTTTAAAATGGAAGCTTGTTAAGGGCAGGCATTATCTTGTTTTTTGGTTTGGTACATGCCCAGTACTTAGCCCAGTATCTGACAAATAGTAAGCTCTTCAAAAATTGTTTTCCATTCATTCACTCATGAATGAATGCATTCATCCAAAATATTTGAAGGTTTGTCACAAGAAAGAGGCACCATTCTGCTGAGCCTTAGAAGGTAGAATTGGGAGCAATGAGCAGAAACTGCACAGAAACAGATTTTGACTTTATGTAAGAAGACTATTAGAGCTGTCTCAACATTTATGGGGATTCTTGCAGAGATAGTGAGTTCCTAATCCTCTCTCTGATTCTATTATCCCTGTCTATCTTCAAGAAGAGGCTGAATGATGAGGTCTCATCAGTTTGTTTAGAAAGAATTCCTCTTTGTGTAGGGAAAAGACAATCTTGAAGCCTTTTCCAACTTTGACAACTTAGTTAAGGCAGCTCTATTTGCTCTTAGACTGGAAGGAAGGAGAAGAAAACAAGTTATGCCACTGGGATGTTTTGAGAAGGGGAGGAGGAGAAGTGAGGGAATGTCTGTTGGAGGGACTCATACTTTTCCATGATGGCAGAGGCTGTCATCTGTACCAAGTGTGAAAGCTGGTGGTGCTTTTAGGAGTCAGGAGAGAGAAGAAAAATTATCTTCAATAGGAGTAGCAGTGGAGGTCCCACTAAAGAGCTGGACCTTTACCTTATAGTATATGAGAACTTCATTCTGAGATTTTTTTTTCCTCACAATGCTCAACAAACTGGAAGCAAGAGCAAAGAATCTGGAGAGTAGTCTGAGGATTAGAAGATAGGAAATTGTTGAAGATTGGGGGTGGGGTGAGCAAAGGCATCTAGGATTTAGGCTAGTGAATAATTACAGTGGTAGATGATAGAGTAAATCATGGCTGGGAATAGAGGTAATTGAAATGAATGTAGGAGAAGGTTGATTAGGAGGATTATGAAGGGAGAAGGGACCAAACATCAGCAGCATATTATTAATGAAAACTTAAGAACCTTGCTTCCCTTAGAGACTATTGGAGGGTTGTTTTGGAGTGCAGAGTCAGTCAGCCTAAAGTGGCATCAGTCTCAATTTTCTCATCTGTCAAATAGGGATTATAATTACTGCCCTACCAACTTCAGAGGTGTTTTATGATAGTCAAGTGTGATAATCAGGCCAACAGAGTAAATCAAATATTTTTTAAATGTACTGTGTGCAAAGCACAGAATTAAATGCTGAAGAAGATACAAAGTTTGGATAAGCTTCCTCGTGGAGCCTACAGTCTATTAGAGGGTTAAGACTCTCACACAAATTGCTATAATACACAATATTATGTGTTAAGTACATTAGAAAGCTACAAAACAAACTGTTATATGAACTTTGAGGTGGAAAGTCGTTGTTACTGGGATAGGCAGGCAGGGGGAGGGCAGGATAGGAATCAGTAAAGGTTTCCTGGAAGAAATGTAATTTGATTTAGGCTTTTTAAAATGGTTTCAACAATAAAGATGAGGAGGAAGAGCACAACAGGAATTGAGAGTTGCTTGAACAGATAAGGTGATATGAAAGCTCATTGTATAATTAGGGGACAGAAAGCTGTCTAGTTTGGTTGGAGTGTAGAGTGCATGGAAGGGATTGATATAAATTAATCTGGAAATAGGGTCGTGCTTATTTGTAAGGAGGCTCTGAAGAGTTTAGACTTTTCTTGGGAGGTAATAGGGAGTACCAAAGATTTCTAAACAGAGGAGTAATATCACCATATCTACATTTAAGAAAGAGTAAAAAGTATGATAGCAGTGGTACAAAGGATGAACATAGCAGTGGTATTCTGATAAATGTATAACAACTGGCTCTCCAATATACATACACACACATACATATATACATACATCTAACACCATTAAGTTTAAACTACATTAACATTTTCCCCATTATGTCAAGACTTAAGTCTAGACAATCAACAAAATAATAAATCAAGACCCAATTGGTGAATTTGTAGAGTATAAATGCTCACTCTGGAAAATTAACAAATAGCCCCTTTTAGCCTATTTGAGCTGGCTCCCACACACCCTGACCATAAGGAAGAGAATGGAAGTGGAAAGACTTATTAAAAGATGACCACAACAGTTTGGTTGGCCAGTAATGAGGGCTAATAATGGTGGCAGTGGTAATACAGAGGAGGTGATGAATACAAAAGATGTAGAGGAGATGAAATTGACAGAGCTTAGTAATTGATCGGATGTGAAAGGTGAAGGAGAGGAATGAATCACTGATAAATCTAAGGTCATCATGAAAGACTGGGTGAAAAATGGTGCCACTGATAAAAATAGTGAATACACAAGTAGGGCAGGCTTAGAAGGAATGATGATGAGTTTAGGTTTAGAGACAATGAATTGGAGGTACCAAGAGGATTTCTTGGTGGATATTCCTGTAGATTGTTGATAGTAGGAAGTATAAGTCTGGAGCTCAGAAGTGATATCAGAACCAGGCATATAGATTTGGAAGTCATCTGTATAAAAGTGGGAGAAAGTGAGGTTACCAAGAAAGTATAGAAAGAGAAAGAAGCTAAAAGTAAATCCTAGGGGAACATCCTTCCTTAGGTACATGAAAGTGCTTCACAAATGTCAAAATACTATATAGACCTATGTTATTTTATTATGAGCATTATTATTTTAGCCTTCACAATCACAGGTGAGGTATTATAAGCTGATGAATATTGTTAACTTCCTGGAAGCCTAAAGGGGCAAATAAATGAGATCTTGGTTTGGAGCTTAGGAGTACAGAAATGGATTTCAAAGTCAAGATATGACACAGACTATTTACTGAGACAAAAATCTTTGTTTCATGGACTCATTGATGAAAGTTGGATGATGTTGGAAATCATGTCGTTCCTCATTTAACAGATGGAAAAAGTCAAGTCATCAAACATTTACGAAGCGCAAACTAAGTACTGGAGTTACAAAGAAAGGCAAAAAATCCAGTCCTGGCCTCTGGGAACTTGCAGCCTAATGGGGATGCAAAATGTGGACAACTATGTACAAACAAGACAAATTAAGGATAATCTCAGAGGAAAGATATTGGTATAAAGGAGGATCAGGAAAAAGAGAGAGAGGAAATGACTTTAGGAAAGTCAAATGAGAAATGAACACCAGAGCAGGGACTAAAATTCTTTCCTCAACCTCCGATCCAGTATTCATTATAATATAGTCTAATGCTAGTCCATTTCAGAAGACCTGGAAAATAAGGGTGCTGTAAATTTAATTTCGAAGTGCTTCTCTGATAAAAGCAGACTATATGGACAGCCCCAGTATTTTTCATTTTTGCATAGCTTATCAATGGGTAAGTTGGATGCTTTCTACATAGAATAGTTGCTGAATAGAAACTTCTTTAGTCTGTCACCAGAGAATATTTTAATTTCTGCATTACATTGAATTCTGTAGGTAGAGGAAGAAATAGCAAACTTGAGCCATCCAATTCTGTACATTCTCATAAACACAAACGTGCACTCAGATTCACTGATGCCGTTGCTTCTGACTTCTACCTTAATGAAATCTATAGATTCAGAGATTAGAATCATTATGTTAAGCTAAAATTTGCTGCCCTATAAAGTTCACCTATTACTTCTTCTATTTGAGAGCAAGTAGAATAAGTATAACCCTTCCCTTCCACATGACAACCCTTCAAATGCTTGAAGGCAGTGATTGAATCTCTTCCCACACTCACCAACAAATTCCCTTTCTCCCTCCAGCAAGTCTTCTCTTGTCCAGGCTAAATAGCCCCAGTATCTTCAACTAATTTGAGTACAATGCGGTTTTGTCACCTTACCATCCCAGTCACTTTCTTCTAGATAGACTCTAGTTTGTCAGTGTCCCTTCTAAGTGTATTGGGCTCCTAAGTCCAGAATCGGATGTGATATCATGACCATCACCTTATCTTGCTTTGGAAACTGTATTTTTATTAATGTAGTCAAAGATTACATTGGTTCTTTTAGCTAGTATTAAATGAATATGTCTAACCACTCTTATTGAACTTTCAGTAAACTAGAACTCTTAGGTCTTAACATTTTTTAAAATTAACAAATATTTCTTTTTCAGCCTTCTAAATAAAACCTTTGAAACAAAAAGGCTTAGTTACATGAAACAAATTCCTACATTGGCCATGTCCATGCATTGATCAGGGTTCTTAAGTCTTTCAAAGTTCTTTTTTTTAACAGTTTTTTTAACATATAGTATGTTATTTTTCTGGTTCTATTCACTTCATTCTATGTCAATTTGTGCAAATCTTCCCAGGTTTCTCTGGAACAATAGTATTTTATAACATTCATGTACCATAATGCACCCAATTCAGAGGTAAACAAACCTTGGTTCTTTTAATAAAACTGCTTCTAATCATGTCACCCTGTGTTTAACCCAAATGCAAATTATTACATTTGATCTTCTAAGCTTTAACCTACCTTTCCAGAACTTTTTGAATCCTGTTTCTTTTATCCAATATATTCACCATCCTTCCCATCTTTGCATTATCTACCATTTCACCACCTACGCTTTTGTTCAATTTAGTAAAATGTTTGACAGAATAGATGCAAGTTCAGAGGCCCATAGCACTCCACTAGAAGCTTCTTTTCTGAGTGACATAGATCCATTAATTACCATTCTTTTGATCTGTTTGTTCATTCAGAACACTGAATCTGCCTAATTGTACTATTTGATATGGTTTATATCTCTTAATCTTATCCACAAAGACACTTTGAGAAACCTCACCAAGTGTCTTACAGAAACCCAGGTATACTATGTCTATGGAATTACTTTGATCAGATAGTAAGAGGGGGAAAGTCTGTAAAAAAGGAAAATGAAATTAGTCTGATGTGACTGCTTTATAGTGATTGCTTCTTTGCTAAATAGTTATAAACCATTCCTTTAACAACATATTCCAGAGTTCTGCTCTATATATTTGTCTTTTCTCTTTTTATTTCTTTTGCCTTCCTGTCTCCCTCCTTGTTTCTGCTTCATTATTCAGTTCAATCCAATAAACATTTATTCATTATCCATTCTGTGCAAGGCACTGTGTTAGATGCTGGAGTACAAAGAAAAGTAAACAGTCCCTACCCACAAACAGTGTACATTCTACTCATCATGCTAATGGTGCTTTGGGTTAGGAGATCTCAATCAGCTTTTCTGAGCTTCAGATATATGATGTCCATGGTATTCCTTTGATCTATCATTTTAATAGTCTTGTTCAAGAAAGGAAATGCTATTTATCTGGTATGACATAATAAAAATATTATCAATTTAGAGCTAGAATGAACCTTGGGGGGGAGGGGTGTCAGCCACCTCATATTACAGAGGAGGAAACTGAGACCCAGAAAGATTAAGTTCTACTTGGCAATAGAGTTAGAATTTAGTCTTGAATCTCTGATTTCAAATCCTTTCCTCTAAACCATATTGATGAACCTATGCTGACTTTTAGTGATGACCTTTTTTCTCTTCTCATAAGGAGAGTTCACAAACCATACCTTAAACATGCCATTCCAGAATTTTAACATGAGTCAATATTAAGTTTAGGAGCCTATAATTTGAAGAATCTACCATCTTCCCCTTCGGGGAACATAGCTGCCCTGTCTCAAGTTCTATGTCACCACTCTCCTCCTCCAGAATTTTGCAGCAATTAGTGACAGCAGTTCTGTTCCAGTTCTTTCAGTCTCTTTATATGGTTCATTAGGACTCCTTGGCTTTCAATCTTTGAGGGAATTAAGTGCTTGCTCTCTTACGTCTTCTATTTTACCTTGTTATTTGGTTCTTTGTTAACCATTTTTGTTCTTTCTTTCCCTGTCTAAAGATCACTCTTGTAAAGAGAGAAAACAGAAGGAAAGGAGTAATTTTTTCTGGCATTTGTTACCATTTTCCCATTAAATTGTCATAGATTTAGATCTGAAAGGGGCATGAAGTCATCTTCTCAAATCCCCTCGTTGTAGAGAAGAGGAGACTATGAATTGGAGAAGTAAAATTATTTGCTCAAGATGACACAGGTGGTTAAGTAGTAAAGCCAGGATTAGAACCCAGGTCTCTGCTTCCAGAGCCATGGTTTTTTTCTGTGCTGCATCCAACATGGTCTCAGCCCTCAGACCCCTACCAAGAAAGGATGCTATTTCTTCCTTGTTCTCTCCATGCCTCCCTCTTCATAAGTGAATCCAGAACTAGAAATGAGGGAAAGGGGGTTACTGAAGAGGTACAAAGGGGGGACAGGGGAACAAGGCACATTTGCATAGATTTTCAGTCTTCTTGT
This sequence comes from Pseudocheirus occidentalis, assembly GCA_028646575.1. Classification (NCBI taxonomy): domain Eukaryota; kingdom Metazoa; phylum Chordata; class Mammalia; order Diprotodontia; family Pseudocheiridae; genus Pseudocheirus; species Pseudocheirus occidentalis. The sequence continues at coordinate 6,991 of JAQQSW010019854.1, forward strand.
TCTGTGAATATATCTGCCAGATCAGAAAGATAAGAGTGCTGAACTTAGTTAAAAGACTGGGATTTGAATCTCAGCTCAGACTCAAAATTGTGTGACTCTGGGCAAGTCTCTAGCATAGGCTACTTCCCTATTCGCCCCACAGACTGAGCTACCTGATACTGCATCCTATACCCATCTAAGAATCAATTAAACAACTAACAGGCATTTATTAAATTCTTACTATGTGCAGTGTGGTGTTGTGGATAGAGACCTGGCCTTGGATCCAGAAAGACTTAGGTTCAAATCCCGCATATACTGGCTATGTGACCCTAGGCAAGTCTTAATCTTTCAGGTCTAGGCAGACCTCTAAGGTAGTTTCAAAATTGCAGATAAAGTGATCACTTATATTTGTAGGAGAAATTTGCTCACATGAGAGTTCCCTATACCGATGAAATAAGAGGTCCAATTCATATTCCTATGAACTAAGCTAATTGCTGGCACTGAATTAATTGCTGGGACACAAAGGAAATTTTTAAAAATATAAATCCTGCCTTCAAGGACTTTACATTCGAATGAGTTACAAGATGCATACAAAGTAGTACAAAGTTTCCATCCATGTCATGCTAATTAGGTACAATTAGTAAAATTGGACAAAAATTTGGAGTGTGATATAGAGAAATTCTAATTTCCAAAGCTCATTTTTGTTCCTCTGATAGCCTTCCTCAGACCCCTGAAGGCCACTCGTGTTCACATTTAGTACTTTGGAAGGAATTAATTCAATGAATACATCACTAGATGATGAGCATTTTGTTAAATACTGGGAGATAAACTAAATTTAAGTTTTGTAAGATGATGTCTTTACCCTTAAGGACAGTTTGGTAGGTAGATAAGAGCCATATGCATACATACATGTACACATACATATATACATATATGTGTATGTGCATATATTTCTAGATTTATGCATACCATATATATGTGTGGTGTGCATATATGTGCGTATCTATATATATTATTGTGTATTATATATATTTACATTAGAAATACAATATAGATGGATGTAAGCCAAGTGTGATGTGAAATTGTAAGGGGGAGGGATTCATCACCAATTGGGTAAATTATAAAATAATATTGTCTACCAGACCCACTCCCTGGGTAATATGCAGAAGGCTACTGATTCTGAATCATTTGCAATGCTGAATGCAGTCTTGAACATATTATTACGTTCATGAATAGTTTCATTAGGCCTTTGATCCTAAAACAAAGTTTTGCAGTCTATCTTTTAAAGAAATAGAAATCACTATAAAGAGAAAAGGTTGGACTAGATGTTCTCCAGTGTCTCTTCCAGTTCCATGGCTCTCAGAAGTCCTGGATTACTGCTAAGGAGTTGACCGAGAGGTCGGTAAACTAGAGTAAAGGAGTGAGATGTCTATGAATTTGGACAGGAATCTTTACATCCAGAGTCCTTCCAACCCCCAGTCACTCAGCATAACCTGTGGACCCAAGCAAAGATGACATTGTGACAACTAGAGTGAGTAGCTGCTTCCCCTTATCTCTCTCAGCTTTGCTGAAAGCAGAGCTGTAACTAAATTGTATCTACTGTATTGCTGATGGCTGCATAACAAAAGCTAGATCATAACTTAACAGTGGATGTTGGTGAAGAACGGGCAGCACACATGCAAACAGGACATTTGTGATGCCAAAGGAGGTCACCTGCCAGGCATTGCTCCCCACTGGCCTTGCAGAATTGTTGGCAGCCTCTGCTCAGCTAGCCTAGGAGTCATTGTTGGCTGGCACCAGACATGTTCTGTTGGCCATGAGATTGTGAAGCTCCCCTCTGCATCTAGATTCTGGCTAGAGGAACTGGACTTTTCAGCTGAGGTGTTGCTACCTGTGGTGCACAGAAGTGATTTCTGCCATGGCTCTTTTAGTTTAAAATCCTGAGACTTTTCTGTTATGATTTTTGTTTTCTTTTAGCAGATAGAAGCTTATTATATACCCAGTCAATGGATTTGAGGGGACGGGCAGAATCCAACAATCTTCAATGATTTTCCTCCTCCACTAGGAAAGACTGTGAAAAGAGGTATTTCCTCTCCAGAAGGAAAATCCATATGTCAGGCCATGGTCCTTAATCAATCAATCAATTAATTAATCAATAAAGTATTGATTTGGCACAAAGTATGTGCCAGGCATTGTGCAGGCTAGGCACTATGGATACAAGTACAAGGAACTTACTTAAACGAGGCAGGCAAGTACGTGCATAAACACATACAGCATAAATATGAAGTTGTTTTTGTTCAGTCCTGTCTGACTCTTGGTGATGCCATTTGGGGTTTTCTTGGCAAAGACAGTAGAGTGATTTGCCATTTCCTTGTCCAACTTATTTTGTAGATAAGGAAACTGAGGCAAACAGGGTTAAGTGACTTGTCCAGGGTTACACAGCTACTAAGTGTCTGAGGCCAAATTTGAACTCAAGAAGAGGAGTCTTCCTGACTCCAAGCCTGGCACTCTATCCACTGTGCCACCTAATTGGCCTAAATACAAACTAGTTAAATTCAAGGTAATTTGGAAGGGAAGGCATTATCAGTTAGGGAGATCAGTAAAAGCTTCATGTAGAAGGTGGTGTTGAAATTGTATCTTAAAGACAGAGAAGAACTCCATGAGGTATGTAAGGAGGGAGTGCATTCCAGGCTTGTAAGATGGACAGTGCAAAGAAAAAGGCTGTGTATGGCAGAAAGAATGTAATTCTGGCTGGATAGCAGAGGACACGATAGGATATAAATATATAAATCTATATCCTATCCTGGCTGGGGGGACTGCCAGGATAGGTTGGGGTCAGATTGTATAGGGTTTAAAAGCTAAGAGTTTATATTTTATGTTATAAGAGTTTGTATTTTATTCTAGAGGCAATAGGAAACTGATGGAATTGGTTCAGTGGGGGAGTCACATGGCTACCCCTGTACTTTAGGAAAATTACTCTGACAGCAATGTGTAGGATGTGTAGGATGCAGTGACATTTGTAGAGACAAAGCAGCAAAGCAGAGAGGCCAATTAGAAAAATGTTGCAGTAATTAATCAAGGTATGAGGTGATGAGGACTTTTTTTTGACAGAACCAGGGTGATTCTAGCTGACTACTGCACCCCACCCATCTATCTTTTCATCAGCACGGGGCAACAGAAAGCATGTTAGATTTGGAATCAAAGAACCTGAGTTCATATCCCTATTCTGCCCTTTACTGTGTGACCTCAGGTAAGTCACTTAAACTCTCTAGGTCTCTAGGGAGTTAGTCTAAGATAACCTCTAAGACCCTATTCAAGCCTTAAATCTATGGTCCTTTGACCTGTACCACTTGGGGACCAAAAGCTGCCTCTTTGTCATAGTCCTCATTCTGATTTAGCGTCAGAAAGTCTATGTAACTCACAGCTTAGTTTCCATATACTAAATGGTTTTCGGTCAGCATTAGACGCTTTTTTTCCCCCAGAAAACTTCCATGGTCTCTCAGGGTTTGAAGTCCCTCAATTTTTCTATTCCAAAACTCTTTTGCTTTTATATTCAAATGTGTAGGAGAAGAAAAAGAGACATTGAAACAAAACTAGACCCAGGAGGCAAGGTCTTCGTCTTTCCCAGACTTACTGTATTCCTGGCCTTTCATACGCCTGTGTGGCCTGTAAACCTTTCCAGGCTTTCAGCCCATTCTATATCTCGACACGAAAAAGCCAGGTGTTGCATACTTCACGCTGTGGCAGCTCAGACAACTGGGACATAGATGGTCTGTTTGCCAAAAGAAGGCACTTTCTTATATGTAAGGCAGAGACCAGCAGCTTCTAGGCTCAAATGCGCTAGTTCCTCAGAGAGCAGGCTGGTTTAAATCCTGAGCACATATTGATTGAGCGTTGTCTGTGTTAAGTCCTCTGAGAGAACATGGAAAGATCACACGGTCTTGTCCCCTTCTGTATCAGCAAGCACCCTAGCATACCCAGGGTCGCTGCTAGCAC